>JARJLU010011664.1:0-30275 GCA_030272975.1 Sparidentex hasta
ATCCATGGATGGCAGGCTTTTGAGTGTCCTTGCAAAGAAAGGTGGCTATATTGGTCACTGATTTGTTTTTGAATGTCAGAAATGTATATTTGTGAATGCTGAGCTGTTGTATTGGTTTCCCTGGTGAAAATAAATAATTGAAATGGGTATATATTTGTTTTTTGTTAAGTTGCCTAATAATTATGCACAGTAATAGTCACCTGCACACACAAATATCCTCCTAAAATGGCTAAAACTAAAAAAGCCCCACTCCAACTCCCAAAAATATTCAGCTTTGATATTAATGAGTCTTTTGGGTTCATTAAGAACATGGTTGTTGTTCAATAATAAAATTAATCCTCAAAAATACAACTTGCCTAATAATTCTGCATTCCCTGTATATGTATACACATATACAGATCTGCCAAGCTTAAAGTCGGTTTTTAGAGAACCACCTTATGCTGAAAAAAATTCAATTCATGTTTGGTGCATGGAACCAAAAATCATATGTAATTGAGCTCTATACAAACTCAGTAACTTCTCATTGGGATCAACTCTAATGTCAGTCAAACGAATATTCTTTCTGACAAAACAAAGTGAATGAAGAACATGGACATGAATCAGTATCAGTCATCCCTCCTGTCCTCTGTCCTCCTCCCTCTGCTTAGATGATGCACTGGGGTGGCTCAGGTGGCCCACTGCAGGACAGTATAATATAAATAGTGCTGTCAATTAAACGCGTTATTAACGGCAAACCCATTTTAACAGCATTATATATTTTTTTATCGCGAGATTAATGTACTCTTTTGCCTAGCAAACTGTAGTTCGCTAGGCAACTACAAGTGAAGTTAGAAGAGCTACAACACCATACCTGATCTATCTAGACCGGAAGCAAAATGACAGGCACGATGTTTGGGCTTGCTGGCCAAAGAGTAGAAGGCACGTTACGTTTTGAGTGGATGAAGAGCGCAAGACGCAGTAGCCTAATGTCATGGTGCACTGCACGCACACTCACACACACGCTTGGACACACAAGCACTTGAGAGAACTGCTACTGCAGGGGTGGACTGGCCATGGAGAGTACCAGGATTTTTCCGGGTGGGCTGATCAATAATGGGCCGATAGACAGACTTTATTTATTTATTTATTGATTTTCTGCTGCACCTTGCCTTGGTAACTATAATAGGAGAGTGACATGCATCGGATTGGCCCTCAGTGCTCAGCTGCAGATACAGCAGAGAGGTGACGAATGGCCCAGTCTCTTGTCTGCCTAAAGAATACCTGGCCAAAGGGCCCTATGAGAGGCTACAGACTTTGGCGCCGCCAGCCGGAATCCTGTAGGCACTGTGCGTACTTTCTTTTTGAAGGTGGAGGGTGGCGTAATAAAGATGCTTGTTTGTAATAGGCTGCACTGTTGTTAAGCCAATCACTGGAAGCCTAACATAAAGGCCAATGATTGTCATTTACGTCATCTGTCACTTGTGATTTTGATTTCTGGCCCCTATTCTTCTTCTGCTATAGTAGCTACACTACCACGGTCCGCCTATGTGGTAGCACCATACATATGTCTTCTACAAATCCCAACCACGTTTGCATAGTTCGGATGAAAACAAATGCTGCAGTGCACTCTCCAGGGTGCTGAACCACGGCCGGATTGGAAGGTTCGGTGGGCTGGATATTTAAATTTTGCAAATCAGCGGGTGACACCAAACAATGTCTGCCCAAGCAAGTCAGAGCTTTTCTTTCTCTCGCAGAGTGACCTGGAGAGAAGCAGCCACATCTGAGAGGACAACTGCGCGTGTGTTGCCCCTTCTCCACTACACAATACAGCTCGGCTCTACTCGACTCAGTTTAGGTGCTTTTCCATCACAGCTGAGTTCTACAGAGAGGCTACAGTTGCGTCATATTGTTCTCTTTTTTCTCTCCTTTGGTCAGCTCCAAACTCACTTGTGTGCACCGCAATTACAGACCACAGCGTGGTTTTCCACACAGCAGCCATCTAACTCGAGTCAGAATGTGTTATTTCACTGATACTGAAAATGTTACATTTTGTCTTAAAAAAGTATTTTCCCGTTTGTTGTATTTGCCGTTTCTGTGTGTACTTTGAAACTGAATCGTGGAGGCGCCAGTGGCTACAGAGACCCAGGAGGTCCACCCACACTTTATCAAACGCACCCAGCTATTTCATTCACAAAACCAGGGGCCTGTGGCAATTCTGGACAGCTGTTTGAGTAACTGGATCAAAGCTAATAAGTGGTAGGCTTACCTTTTATTGGTAACCTAACCGTTACTGTTCATTTTTTCTGAAATAAGAGGCTGGGTTGATGAGCCTCTGGTGAATGAACTGCTATGTTCAAAGCAATCTTGAGAAAAAGAAAGTATTAAGCCCTGGTTTAACTGCACTATAGGCTGACTCCTAGTTTACCTGACGTGCACTTTATAATTTTACTTTGTATCACCCTGTTTGCCAATGTTATTTTTCAATTAAAAAAAACTTTTGCACTTTTCCGTGTTGATAAAAGCATTAAAATGTGAAAAAATAATGGGACAAAAATAAATCAAGGGACATATAGAATACAAACGTGCAATTAATTGCGATTAATCGTGAGTTAACTATGACATTAATGTGATTAATCGCATTAATTAAATATTTTAAGCAGCAGCTGGACGTGATTAAACTCACTGGAGTGGTGCAAAAAGAGTGGTGTGTGTGCTTGTTGGTTTACGGTTTTGTTGAAGGTGCCATCTCCTCTTTCCAGGGAGTTGCTTTCCTCGTGGAAGCCTGTGGCAGACAATGCGGTCATCTGTTCCTCAACAAAACAACTCTTCTCCACAGCCTTACACCACTCCGTCAAACGTTTCTGCTTCTTCTCCTCTGAGACCAGATTATGTGAGGATCACAGGGGAAATTAAGACAATGTAAGACAAAAGGCTAGGATGCATTTCTTTTTTACAGTGTGATTAAGTGAACCAATTAATAAAAGATTCATACTTCTGTGTGTCTCCTCCTTGTATTTCCTCATGTCCTTATGGTTGAAGCCCGTCAGCTTCAGAATATCCTCCAGAAAGAATTCCTTCACTTCAAACTGTCTTCCTTTGACTAAAAAGATACATTCTTTAAATTGTTTGAATTATTTCATATTAATATGAATAATAATAATCAACATCCCATTCCTAATACACACATAACCTTCAAATCTGGGGCAACAATTTGTAGTGTTTCAGTTTATAATAACCAAGTACTGATGTATTGATTCAGTGATCAACAGCTTAACATCATTGATGCAAAGTGAAAAACATCTGAATATCATCTTTAAGATATGCCATTATCTTGGACGTTCCCCTGGCAGATCGGTCACCTTGTACATCAAAACACAACCTTCTTTCATATTAAGCAGCGAAGAAAAAGGCAATATGGATATTTACTTTCCTCTCATGAATAAAACAGCAATGTGGAAATATATTGGATTTTGGAAAAACAGATGGCTCATCCAGCATATCATCTAGAGGAACTTGTTGCTCTCACTACGGCAGTAATACTAATTGTTCTATTTCAACAACATCAGGCTGAAAAACGGCATAGAGGCTTAATTTCAGCCACAATGTTCTGCTGGGAGATGCAGAGATTTACACTTACGATGAGCGAGAAAGTATGAATAATGCATGTTATTTGTTGCTTTACTCGTCTGCTAAACAAGTCATTTTTGAGCTGAATTTGACACTTTTGTTAAATACGCTTGTTGTTCAGTCATGTTTTATGTGTTAGTAATGTCAATTTAAAGTAAACTTTACTGCACTTAACCAGTTACAGTGGTTTACATTCATTAATGTGTTGTATATTGCTTTAATGAAAGAAATCTTGCTGAAATGTCTATCAAATTCATAGACATAGATTATCCCATAGCTGTAGTCCAAATACTTATTAAGTAAGACATCTTTTCAAATTTGGCCGTTGAAATTAAATTTCACTATTTTTGTTGTTTGTTGTGTATATTCTGAACCTCAGCAGTCATTTATTTTTCACTTGATTGGGTCCTGGCTCAGGTGGCTGACTGCTGGTAAATGGAGGATAGTATAATATAGTATAGTAGTATAAAAGTATAAAAGTATAAAATATGTGTATTAGGAAAACAATGCAGACACGTGGGGGGTCGGGTTCGGCCCAGGTTCGGGCAGACAGTCCTTGCTGGTGTGTCGGGCTGCGACGGGTTCAGGCTTAAAAACCTGCGGGTCGGGTCGGGTCGGGTCGGGTCGGGCCTGTTGAGAACTCTACTGTTTACTGATGGCGATTTTGTAATGATGTAACTCAGCTGCATGACAACGTCATTTGTCACTGATAGTAGTGATTACAATTTATTTAAAAAATGATGGACTCAGTAGGACTTACGATTGATCACAGGGCAGGAGCCAAAATACTTCAGGAACAGATCTACATCCAGAGCAGCACTGGAGAGAATAAGTTTTAATGTTGGGATCTTCTGAAGAACATCCTGCATTTTTGTGAGCAGGAAATCAGTCAGACCATCACGCTCATGAACCTCGTCCTGTTAATACACAGAAAGAACAAGATAGGAAAGAAGAACAAAAACAGCTTTTCAGCCTGCTAAAAGCTGCTTCAGCCTGTTACTCAACTTAAAAAAAAAAATCTATGCTTCAAATATGTGCATTTCAGATGTTATATTTGGATTCAGAGATTCCTGAGTTTTGATGCTCACCACAATGACATGTGTGACAGTTGTCAGGCTGGCATCTCCAGCCATCAATGTTCTGAGGAACACTCCACTGGTGCAAAAGGTTAGCAGTGTCTTGGGGGAGACCCTAAGATTTCAACAGTTACAAGAGACATTTCCTTATTGAGCAAACTAACTGATTTCCAGAGGCTCACAGATGTTAGAAATGGAATACTTTTACATAAATGCTAATTGTGCAAATTGAAGTTGAACAGTTATTTTAGGTTCCAGGGAGGGGCCATGCCTCAATCTCACCTAAGCAAAGAGGCACTTTTTAGGGTGTGAATTGCGTAAGACTGATCTATCTGCAAATTTAATTGTGCTTTCCCTTTTATGCTAATGTTCCTCCCCGCTTCCTCAGATTCAAGAGAGCAGAGAGAAAGAACAAATGAGAAAAGAAGTTATGATAGCAGACCAGCCAAAACTGACAATTCCCTCCTCCCTTTCATTCCCATCCTCATGTCCAGTCTCTCCTCTCCATGACTGGAGGTCCTGTAGACTGAATAAGTAAACTCCCATGACCCCACAGCAGGTCTGCAAGGGGGTAAAGTGCTTGTCCACAGCTCCATAACCAGTATGGGATCTGCATTCAACTTCCTGATTTCGAGGTTCGCTATTTGGCCAGAGCCTCCATTACAACCTCCTGGAATAAACTTTCCCAGGTGGGCTGAGTAGTGTGATAAGACTCGATAATGTGAGTATACCCTGTGGTCCCCCTTTTTGAAAAGACTAACCACCACTCCAGAAGAACAGACGGTCGGACGGGGTTTCAAAATTCAGTTTCATATCCTTATTCTATTTTTCCAGTCTTTAGGGATAATTTAAATGTGAACTTCAATTGCACAAATCAAACATTTCTAAACATCTATTTAATCAACATTCTCAGAATCTTCCAAATGCGGAATACTGTGTGTCCAGATTTATTTAGACACTGGTCTAATCTACCTGCTCTCTAGTCTGATGTGATAGCCGACAGTCTGGCCCACACTCTCTCCTCTCTCAGTTGCCACTCTCTCAGCCACAGCAATGGCAGCCAGACGTCTGGGCTGAGTGCAGAAAATTCTGCAAGGCTCATCATTCCTACTGCATTCATCCAACAGGAACTGTGGGATCTGGACAATGCAAAACAATGAATTACCTTTACAGCCTTCATGATGAGGCTCTGTATATTATAGTTATAAAATATCACACCATTTAGTCCCTCTAAAAATATGCTATATTTTATAAACACTGCAAGAAATGCCAATCAAATCTCTGTACTTTCCCAAGATCTTGTAATTGTGTTTTGGCGTCAATAATACAATATTCCTATAGAAAATCAGAAAAATCAGTGAAATAATAATACTTGTCATAAATGAAGGCATCCTGGCAGCCTAAAATTAAAAAACTAAACAACACTAAGAGAGACAAAACAAGCAGCAGCACTAAACACAAAGTACAGATAAGGCTGATGGGAATGTAACACAGGTATTTCGTCATCAAGTTTTTGAATTAAAGTTAGTTCTGCTACATTCCTTAAGTGAAGTTCAGTGAAGATGTAAAGTTGACATGGGGCAGCTTAAAGGTAGGCCTTACCTCTTCATTAAAAGGGGGTACCATTTCCAGAAAGACTTAATTTGCTAACTGCACAGTCAGAGAGATAGAACTTCTCAATCAAAAGGATGAAATATCATTAAGAGCACTAAACTCTATTATCGAAAATACTGAATTGCACACCATGGTATCTCATACACAAAGCGGTGATTTCACCATAACATCAATTTGCTTTCAAAATTTTATATTAGAGACATAAATAATTTCCTCAAATATGGCATTAAGGGAGACAAATACAACAGCTGAATAAAACTAAAACTGCTTTAGTTTGTTTTTCTGTTTTAGATAAGGAGGCTGCTTTTGTTTGCCAAAATCTGACCTATATGCTAGCATTGTCCTAATTCCCCGAATACTGACATCTCTCAATTGTTTCTCATTACCTAATATGCATTTCCCATTTAAAATTAATTTAGGTCTCAGGATTTCCTTTTGGTGTGTATTTGCTGTGCTGAGGGCTGTACCAAACAGTTTTGTTTCCATGTCTATTCATTCTGTTTAAACCCAGTATGCGTGCGAGCTTCAGCACTGTGGCTGGAAAACATCCTGGGAATAGTTTAATCTCTGGGGATCATGAAAGTCTGTAAAAATTTTCGTCACAATCCATGATCTAATATCTGTTGGACCGTGTATCTGTCGGGGAAAACCACCTGTGTAGTTTTTCCAGAGCCAGTCTCTCCCACCACCAGCACCACCCTGTTTTCTCTGATGAGTTGGACAATTTCCCCCTGGCGTTCATGCACAGGCAGGGAGCGTCGAAAGCTGTCCAGTTCTGATGGATTCCTCCTCCGAGGTACCATGGGTATGCCGTTGTTTAAGCGCCCACTTGTCCTATTCCTATCACAACTGTTGTCTGAGGACAGAGATGAAGATTACTTGATTAGTATCATTTTTTTCTTACTTGCAAAGTAGAAGCCTAATGTGGTTACTTTCTGGAAAAATACATCAGATATCCCAGCAACCCTCCTCTGTTCAAATTATGGGTGCACGATCCGATATTAAGTTCTATATCGGCCCCGATATTGATAAAATAGCTGGATCGGGGACCGTAAAAAATAACAGATCCAACCACTACCACAAAGTGGATAAAACATGCATTTAGAAGGGATAAAACATTTGATTTTAATTCAAATCTTAAAGTAACAAGGCTTGTGTATTGTGTTAACAGCATATCCAGCCGTGTTCAAAAGTTTACATCCACTGGTGAAGAGCAGGCATGTCTGTCTTGCGTTCCAATGAGTTCTACAGCTCTCATTTCTCTGTGATGGAATGAATGGATCACATACTTCTACAAACATTCTTGAAGTTTGGTTAAATAATTAATTTATTATAGGCCTTCTGAAAATATGACCAAATCAAAAATATACATACATAATTGGAACGATCAATCAAGGTGATTATAGAAAGGTTGTTTCAATCAAATTTGCTCTGTAGCATGGCCTTTTAACTCCTTCTGACTGATTATGATTTATAACAGCAGATTTTTTTTCTGGGCTCATTTTAATAGGGCTGTTTTGATAAACTCATTAGACTCAGCCACAAACACTACAATGGGAAAGTCTAAGGAGCTCAGTATTGACCTGAACAAGCACATTATTGATTTGTCAGGAAAGTCACTTGGAGCCATTTCAAAGCAGTTACAGGTCCAAAGATCAACTGTGCAAACAAAGTATGAAGTGCACGGAACAACCGTGTCACTGCCATAATCAGTAAGAAAAAACAGACTATCACTTGCTGTTGAGAGAAAACTGGGGGTCAAAAATCAACCAAAAACCACCAGAATTAGAAGGAGCTTAAAGACAGATGCCAGTGTCCCCAGTCAAGAGCGATCTGTGTCGCCATTGGCTGAGAGGCTGCTGTTCAACAAAGAAGCCCTTGCTCCAGATGCTGTTTTGAGGAGAGATGGTGAGGACTTTAACCGAAGGAACACAATAACTAAACAATAAAACAATAAATAACTGTCAAGCGTGGTGGTGGTGATGCCAGTGGACCTAATGTTCTACACAAAGTAAATGCAATAATGAAGAAGGAGAACATTCTTCAAATTCTTCAGGAAAGACAGTTGGGCGTTTCAACAGGACAATGATCCCCAACACACATCAAAACTGGTAAAGCCCCCAACACACTGCCCAGACGTCCAACTGCCTTATCTGACCACTCCGTTGCCTCTCTGTTGTCTGACCCGTTTGGCAGAAAAGTTGCATTGAAACACACTGCTTCATCGTGCTGCCTACTCTACAGTAGCGTGTACATTCTGCGCTTGCGCGAGATGCAATAAGCGGGTAGCGCTTGTGTTGTGAGTTGTAAACGAGAGGCTTATGCACGCAAATCTCTTTACTTTCAATCAAAACGAAACTAAACTGTTTCAGATAAAAACAGCTGCATACTAAACATGCAGCGAGGCATTACCAAACGAACACAAATGTATTCGTCCTGAATGGACATAACAACTAGTCTCATGCCAGGGCTGCAAAGCATGAAAACAGGGAATGACGGAATGGAGTGTGTAGAAAACCAATGCGCACACAGTGCACTGCCTCTCCCACACACCACACTGATTCGCTAGCACACCACCAATCAGAGAATCCAATGGCTCAGACGTCTGATGGCCCTCCTCCTCAGACTTCACATGTTCAGTCAGAGCAGACAACGTCTGTGCAGCTCCAAAAGCCTCCGAAAGCCTCCGATGCAGCTGAACACACCCTACGTATTTGTTCCCGACCTCGTCCGAGTCTCTCCAAACACTTCACACATCCAACGGTTGGGCCGGTGTGTTCCTGTCTTAATGGTTAAATCAGGCTCGAATTTAGGTTTTGGCCTTCCCAAAGTCCTGACTTGAAGCCCATCAAGAACATGTGGACTGTACTGAAGAAACAAGGCCGTACCAGGAAGCCAAAAAATTTAGTTGAATGTTTTTGTGACAGAGTAGTATGTGGTCCACTCATTCTATCAGACAAAAATGACAGTTGTAGAAATCAATGGAACTGAAGACTTCTATGAAATACAGGTGCATCTAAAAACATTTGAGTACAATGGAAAAGCTCATTTTTCTGTAATCAAATTTAAAAAGTGAAACTTTCATATATTCTAAATTCATTACACATAAAGTGAAAAATTTCAGACCTTTGCCAGGTTTTGCCTGGCCAACCAACTCACAGAACCAACAATACACACATGAAGACTGCTAACAGAGTAACCTGGGCTTCACCTCAGCGGTGAGATGCCATGCCATGCTGTACTGATGCAGTAATTTATGCAAAAGGAGCCTCAGCCAAGTATTGAGTGCTTTAATGAACATATAGAAACCCACGATCCACAGGTGGCCCTAACAACTCTGTAAGGATGCCCCCACACAGAGTTTAAAAGCCTGCAACTCCCTCCAGTTATTTAGAACTGAAGAAGCCCCTTGGATTAGACGTGAAACGTCTTCAAGAAACTGAAACAGGTCCACTTGCCTATGATACATCACCTGGATGAATGAGAACCTTCATCAATATAAATGAACATGCTTTTCAGACAGTCGACACTGATGTATTATAAATCTTTTGTGTGATTGGAGTCATGTAAAATTATAATATTTGAGATATTGTTTTATTGATCTCCATGAGCTGTAAGCCATAATCATCAAAATTACAACATAGAAAGACCTGAAATATCTTAATTAATGTGTAATGAATCTGAATATATAATAATCCATTTATATAGCTTTTGTTTTGTGTGTAACATAACGAGACTAAAACATGCATTTGTAATCCTTGGATCAAAGTTAATACGAGAATCAACCTTGTACCTTGTTCATTGTCTTATCACTAGGGATGTGTATGTGTATATGTCTCTTTCTTATACTGCATATGCTATTCCAACATTGGCCTTCACCTTCCTTGTGTTAGCAGGTGAGTGTGTGACGCTGCACTGTGACAGCAGACCCTCGTATACAGCCAGCTGAAGTGTGTGAGACGCAGCACACGCTTGGTACCTCCCTATCATCCACTGCCTTTTTCATATTCCTTACGTTGTCATGTAAAATGACGTGGACGCGTTTCTTGTCTATATTACACGTTCAGCATCTCCTCGGTTGCCTGTTTTACATGCTCTGCTCTGTGAGACCCACAAAACTAGTGTGTATACCGGCATGTTGTAACTCAAAAGTGGAGTCAGTGAAATGTAATGCCAAGATGGCAGGGCATACGGGGGATTCAAAAACTCTAGGTGATGAAGAAAACCCTGATCCTCTACCATGGAGATGAGCTGGTTATCCAGAGCAATAACTTTAACTACCTTCGCTGTAATATTTTTGGTCATGTCGCTGTCTCGAGGATAAATTAGCTTTCCTTTTGAAAGTATCCGCGAGTGTTTGCTGCATCGGTGTCTTTGCCTGTACTCTCGAGTGAACTCGTATTCTCTGAGTATTTGTTTTTTATATGTCGCATCCAATGAGTAGTATTAAAGGCAGCTTTGCAAAACAGATGTTAAATGTCACCACTGGACTACTTTTGCTTTCTAATTTAAGTTATTTCCACGCTGCAGACATTTTATGAACAGGTCTGCCACAAATTGTGCTTGGACGTTAGGTCCACGTTCAAAATTGAAGATTCTTATCAGTGGAAAAATGCCAACATTGGCCCCAATCCCAATCCTGCAAATCGGACTACGACATCCCTGCTTATCACAGTTAAAATTTGTCAATCACTGCACAGTCCTAATTTAAGACTCACCAGGCTCTGGAGCAATGGACTTGCCACTCTTATTGTTCGGCTGTAGGTCTATGCGTTCCCTATTGCTGACGGGAAACCTCTGAAGCAGACTGCGGATGAAATATAATGAATTGTGGAAGAGAGTGAGGGGCATTGTAGGCCGAGGTTTTTCTGATCCATCCTTCTTCCTGAGGGTGAGGAAGCGAGTTGGTCCTTTCCTGAAAGGATAAAAGGAGAAATGTCTTTCAAGCTCATGAACTGATTTTTGCTTGTGTTGATCAGAAGCCAAAACATTTTGCAGTAAATGGTCCAAAAGTCTTAGTGTGGTCTTAATATCCTAATATTATATTAATTTGGGTCATCTGAAAAAGCTATTTAAAAAAAACAAAAAAACAACAGATAATAACAGTACTAACAATTAAGACATATGGGGGGAAAAATTAAAAGAAAATTATGTAATCAATAAATTCATAAATAAAATGGAAGATTAAATAGGAAAATGAATTAAAACAGACAAATCAAAATAAAGATGAATACCTATAGTCACAAATCAAAACAAGTATCAATTTATGTAAGATGTTAGCTCATGCAAAAATCTCTTTTCACAAGTGTTCTTTTCGTCCAGAATGGGTAAAGTGTTAATGTAATGTATGTTGTGTCGATCTGTATGTTGCGCACAAACAAGCTGCAAACAGAGACAGACAATAGCCGTTTTTAGACAGAGCACCAAGCCGCCAATTTGCCTGTCCTTTTGGCGGCTCGGTCCGCGGTTTTTGACCTGCACTGTTGTGCAACCCACAGCCGGGGAGTTTTAAAACCAAAAAACAGCTGATTACAGCAGTCAGTCCATCACTTCATCAACGGACATCAAGATGAAAAACTGGACAGCCGCAGAGATCCAGGGGATGCAGTGTCTCCTTGCTCTCTGTAGCTGTTTGGTTGTGTTAGCTTGTTGTTGTGTCGGCAAGCTAAGGACGGTCCCTACTTTCAAATTAAAAGCCCCCCGCTAAGAACCCAGTTCTAAACTCCAATGGGGTGCAATGTAAAGCTTTTATTTTGAAGACAACTTCATTGTCACTGTTCACAGCCCAACTTCGAGCTTCACGTCACGTCACATGTTTACGCCTACCCTGCAGCTTTTGAAAAAGAGGAATATCATGCCTCCGTTTTAGAAAGCCAGGCCGGCACATTGCCGCCCTTACCTTGGAGCAAATGTGCTGCCTTTTCTATCTAAAAAGGGCCTGTGTCTCATCTGGTGCTTAGTGCGCTGTGTTTGAGGCAACCTCATCTGGAGCCTGCTGAGGTACTATTTGGTAACCTCCAGCTTTTGCTGGCACTATTGCAGCCTATTGTGAGACCCTCAGGTGGGTGGTGCTCCACTGCTAGACTGCTGTCGTCTTTGATTTTTTGGCTGGGTTCGGACTGGTGTTGGCTTTTTCTTTTTAACAGACAGCAAAGCCTTTTAGGGGGTGGAACACATGCAACATTAACATTTTTGTTACCAGGATGTAACTCCAGCTCTATGAGTGCTTTCATAGCCCTTTAACCACAAACCCAGCTGAACGCAGTGTTGCTAAGGTTCAAAGCAACTCATGCACAAGAGTACGCCAAATATCAACGATGCCATAGGTATTGAGAAATATCTAAATCAAAGGGCAGCTCTAGAAATTGGTAAAATCTTATCAGAGCTACGGTGCAGACTAGGGGCCAACTCAGTTCATATCTTGGCCTACAATCAGATGATGTTCATTTAGGTCATGTAATCTGGAGGACAGATTATGTTTAGATGCATTTCCTGAAGCATAGCAATATCGGTCTTTAACTGATGTAGATATGTCAGGATTTGCTCATATTTTACAGGATGGTTCATCCCTCCATCATTGCTTCAGTGGTAGTTGCAGGGTGCAATGCGCACTGTACAGCAAGGGATCCTCATCAAGCTGAAAGGCTTCCTTTGTCAGCACTGAGACTGCCCATGTGATGCACATTGGCTTTCTGGTACAGCTACTATACAGATATCATTAGATCTAGATCAGCGGTCCTCAATAGGTGGCCCCCGAGCTGCATCCGGCCCGCAAGCCTCCTGTTTGTGGCCCCCAAACTGTTATTCCTTCACTATGTGTTTTTTTTGGGTCAGCACGTGTATACCAGGGCTTGTCTCCATGCCAACGATACACAGATAGCTGGGTCAATCACTGCTGCAAGTGCAACTTTTAACTTTCACTTTCGTTTTCGGAGCAGTTAGCGTATTTACATTTTGCTGGTTGTAAGGGATTGAAAATGGAGTGTCCCAAGTAAACCAATGTAACAAAGTGGACAGTGAAAATCTCCAATGGAAAGAAGCAGGGACTTTGCAGTTTTCATTTTCTTTTCTACCATGACAAGACCCACGTACCTGACAGGAAAGCGGTAACATAGATTTGTCCTTAAATAGTTTAACATATTTAAGCCAGATTCATCACGTAATTACACACGTAGCGATGGTTTAACAGACGGGGAGTCCCTCCCGGCAAACCCGAGAGTAACTGCGCTACAGTCCACAAGGGGCGTTACAATATGCCAGGAGAAGCTGTGATTAAGATTTCCAATTTGAAATGGCATTATGAGAAGAAGCATAGGAATTTTGAAGAGACATTTTCTCAAAATTCAGAGATAAGCACAACACAAATAAATGCACTGAAATCATCATATCAAGCAGGATTCTTGTCACTTGACACAATGAAATAAAATAATGCATGGCTGAAGAGATGGACAAAATGTTTGGAGGCAAACAAAAAGAGGAAATATTCAACTGTGTATTTTAATTTATGTTAAAATGGAAATAACATTTTATTTTAGTTTGTATTTTGTTGTTTTGAATGAAAAAGACATTTTGTTTTGAATATTACAGTATTATTGCACGTGACCTGACTGAACTCAACACATGAACCTTTGAGTCATTGAAAAACATTTTGTGGCCCTTTAAGATTTGTATTTGAGTACCCCTAATCTAGATCTTCCCTCTAGGTCCTTAGATTTATCCTCTAATGTTGACCCCAAGGCTAAAAGTTGTTACAATTTGCGATGTAGAGCCACAATGACATCTGAGCATCCAGAAAGTCCCTTTCCCATCTCTTCAATTGCATGTCCCATCATTGCCACCTCGTTTTTCTAACCCCTAACCACTTTGACAGCAGGCATTTCATTTTCAAGCACAAACCTGACATCACCCTTGATAATATTCATAAAGTAGCAATGCCAGAAGCTAACCCATCCTTGGGGTCATGATTACAGACAGGCCTACGGAGATGCTGGGCTGAGGTCACCTGTGTCACGTCGAGTCCCTAAACGTAGACAGTGTGCAAGCCTTTGCAGGCCCGGTTGTTGTCATGTTGGCATTGCAACCTTTGGTGCTTCTTCCCACAATGGTTTGTTTTCATAACATTTTCATTTTCATAATATCAAGCCAAATAACATTTAAATTACTATGCTCTGAAGTGCAGCCCCCCCCCCCCAATTCTCTGTTTTTTTGTTAACTGTATTGTATTGTACACCATTTTGTCATGTATGGTGTTTACTTGAATCTTTAAGTGCACTGAGTCTATGCTATATAAATAAACCTAGGTCTTGGCAGAGGAACTTACCCTTTGCTCTTCGAAATGTAACCGAGGGATTGGGCCATACGATGAATGAAAGCCCTCTCAGTACTGGACAAGGAGGAGGGAAATTCCATTTCTGTTCAGTAAGGGAAAGGAAAAGGGAAAAATAAGGACCATCATACCTTCCTGCTCACACTGGCACAAATTAGTGATGGGAATTATGACTTTAAATGGAGATAGATCATATGACGCTGTTCCTTTTGATGAGCAGTTCAAAAGAATGGCATGCCTTTTTGCTTGGGGCTAGGGGTTACTCGTTTTGTCTACAAAAAGAAAAACACTAAGATAATGATAGGCAATGATTTGGATCAGGTTCAAACTTTCATATCCTGATGCATTAATTCTCATGATTCACATGATTTCATTCACACATTTTGTGATTCTTAAAATTATTTTTGGCATTGGTTTATTTTCTTTAAATAATTTGCAACCAAAGCATAGGCTAAGTAAGAAATGGGATTAAATTCATGTTCACCCTTAAAATAAAGTCAATAAATAAATAACAAAAAATCATTCTTAATTATAAAAGGTTTTAAAAAACAAAAGCTATTCACAGATGGTAAAATGCACAAAAAGCCTGTAATAACTCACTACATGTTTACAATTGCGTAGGCAAACTAAATATGACATAATTAAGTAGAACAGTAGCATTAGAAATTTGACCTTTTGTGGGCAAAATATTTTTCAGAGGGGAGGCATACTCGAGGAACCCATTTGCTGGCTAATCCATATTCTGGTGAAAGCAGTATTCCTACTTCAATCTATAGCTCACTATATTTTTTCTATTTTCATTCTATATCTTTTGGTGTTCCCTGTTTTCTCTTCATCACTCCTCGACTGATCACTTCTGCCAGTCATGACTTCCTAAAATAAATAAAGTGAAAGTCAGATTTAACTCTGTATAAAATTACAATGAACTTAACTGTGGTGAAACTTGATAACATGACAATGAAAAGGTGCAACTTAATTTATTAAAAGGGCCAATTTTTTTTACCTAAATCTCTATCTAATGGAATTGAGTGCATGCTGAGGGACACAACTGTGAGCCCCCTCAATCTGTAAAATGGTGCTGCGTGAGTGGCAGCCTGTCACAGCAGCTCTCGCTCACTTTTGAGCTTTTTCCTCTTTTTATATTTCTTTTGCACTTTTTAACTATTCTTTTTTTACTACTCTTTTGAGCTCACTCTTTGGCAGTATGGAGACCAGACTTGCATTCTTTGTTCTGTTCTTCAACTACGGCAGGCATACAGGCGGCAGAGAGCGGTAAGAGGAAAGGAGGAGGGCTGGCAGTTGGTGTAACTCTGGGCACATCACGGTGCAGGTGAGAACAGGTCTGCAGTAAGGACATCGAACTTTTAGGGAGTCCATAGGACTCCCAAGGGAGTTCACACAGGTGATTGTTTGCACCCCTCCTTCTGCTAATGCTGATGCAGCTTGTGACGTCATCCACTCAGTCACAAGCTCGCTGCAGACACAGCACCCACAGGCCCTCTTCCTCATCTCTTGTGACTTCAATCATGCCTCTCTGTCCTCCACTCTGCCCACATTCACACAGTATGTCACCTGCCACACCAGAGACAATAAAACACTGGACTTATTGTATGTCAACATCAAGGAGTCATACAACTACTCATCCCCCCTCCCTCCCCTGGGAAGATCTGACCACAACCTGGTGCACCTCCTGCCTGTGTACAAGCCCCTCGTAAACAGGCAACCAGTGGAAATCTGCACAGTTAAAGCATGGACTGATGAGTCTGAGGAGGCTCTGAGGGACTGCTTTGACTCAACTGTGCGGGAAGAACTGTGTCTTTCTCATGGGGAGGACATCGACATCTTAACAGGCTGCATAATGGCCTATATAAACGTCTGTGTTGATAACACTGTACCCACCAGGACTGTACGTCATACCGATCGCTGCAACTTGTTACAATTATCGTTAGACGGTAGAATAAATACTATCAAAATGAATGCGTTACCTAGATTTCTGTATCTTTTCCAATGTGTTCCAATTTTTTTTATCGAAATCCTTCTTTTTGCTTGTTGATAAGTTGTTGTCCTCATTCATTTGGGATAGAAAAAGTGCCTATATACGTAAAATTATCTTACAGCGACACCGCAAGAATGGTGGACTATCCCTGCCAAACTTTCAGTATTATTACTGGTCGGCTAATATACGTGCTATGATACACTGGCTTAACCCGATAGAGGATGGCAGCCCGCAGTGGTTACAGTTAGAAGACCTGTCATGCAGACCTACCACTTCACATTCTTTACTTTGCTCCAAGCTCCCATTGCCAGAAGATTTTGATGCAGTTCAGACGAGCATTCTTATTTACAGACTTGTTGATTAATGCCCCAATATCGAGGAACAGTATGTTTAAGCCCTCTGTTATAGACAGCTCCTTTTATATCTGGACTGGTAGTGGATTGACCACTTTAAGAGACTTGTACGTCGATGGTACTTTTGCAGTTTGAGCAGTTGAGGTTAAAATATAACATTCCTATTTCTCATTTCTTCAGATTTCTACAGCTTCGCAGCTTTATTGCCTCGCATTCGATTCACTTTCCGTTATTACCACCCAGCTCTCTCCTTGATTCTCTTTTAAAACTTACCTCTGGCCGTAAAGGGCTTATTGGCTTAATTTATGTCACTCAACTCTCATAATTTGGAACCCCTGACGCATTTAAAGAGTCAATGGGAGGAGGAATTAGGCATAATGTTCACTGAGGATGAATGGGATTCTCTATTAGATGGAATACACTCATCTTCAATCTTCTTAAGACATAAGGTGATACAATTCAAGATTGTGCACAGGCTACACTGGTCTAAAACGTGTCTATCAAAGATCATACCGACTACTGATCCAGTCTGTGACCGCTGTGGGAATAGCAACGGCGACTCTGTCTCATATGTTCTGGTCCTGTTCGGAATTAATAGCTTTTTGGCGACCTATTTTTAATTTCTTTTCTGACTTGTTGGATGTACGCATAGAACATCCTGCCATAATAGCAATATTTGGTGTTGTACCTCGGGAACAACATAGCAGGAGCATGGTAGCCTTTGTCATTCTTCTGGCTAGAAGGCTGTTATTGCTTAGATGGAAAGACAGGTGCCCTCCAACCTTAAACCAATGGATCAGAGATCTTCTGCACTATCTCACTTTGGAGAAGATCCGCTACACCATGAGAGGCTGCACCCACACCTTTTACTCTATATGGCAACCAGTTTTAGATCAGGTTAACAGAATGGATGCTCCTGTCACTTCGAGTATGTAGATGTGACCCTTCATTCCTTCCCCCTCCTTTTTTTCTTTCTTTTTTCTCTTTCCTTTTCTTTTTCATGAGTTGTTCTTTTTTACTCATTTTAGTTTTTTTTTCTCTTTTCCTTCATGTATCATACGTTTCTTGATATGATGGACCTGTGTTGGTGCAGTGGGGTGGGGTTGTTGTTGGGGGTGGGACTGCGTTGGTACGCATGTTCGATTGTGTCTTGTGCAATTCACAAAAAAAAACAAAAAAAACGCAATAAAGATACTGCCAGGCTCGATAGGACTCCTTCAGCTTCACAGCATCCCTTACTTCTGGAGTCCACCACCAGGTTCGGGGATTGCCGCCACGACAGGCACCGGAGACCTTACGGCCACAGCTCCGGACAGCCACGTCAACAATGGAAGTGGAGAACATGGTCCATTCGGACTCAGTGTCCCCAGTCTCCCTCGGGATCTGGTCAAAGCTCTACCGGAGGTGGGCGCTGAAGACCTCCTGCCAGACGTTCCCAGCAGACCCTCATGATGCGTTTGGGTCTGCTGGGTCTGTCCAGCTTCCTCCCCTGCCAGCGCATCCAACTCACCAACAGGTGGTGACCTGTTGACAGCTCAGCCCCTCTCTTCACCGGAGTGTCCAAGACATAGGGCCAGAGGTCAGATGACACGACTACAAAGTCGATCATTGACCTCTGTCCTAAGGCATCCTGGTGCCAAGTGCACATATGGACACCCTTATGCTTGAACATGGTATTTGTTATAGACAAACTCTGACTAGCACAGACGTCCAGTAACAAAACATCACTCGGGTTCAGATCGGGGAGGCTGACCTTAGTTTTACTGTTAGATCCAGGCTTATGTTACATTGGTTATTTTTTGGGAAGTAAGTTGCTCTTGTTTTAGTTACCAGCTAATGTGGTCTCCCACCTCTTTTTGAGAGCTCCGTCAGAAGAGTTGCTGGAGTTGCGTTCATGGGAGTAATGTTAATTTTTGCCTCTATTTTAGATTAAGTCATAGTCTTTAAACAAAAATGCTTGTTAGTTTTAGTCACAATATAGTTATTTTTATCCTTTGTGGTTATGGTCTAGTTTTAGACGACCACAACTTGAAACATTTTAGTCCAGTTTTACAAAAGTCATTACGTTAGTCAACTTTTCGTAATTGCTTTGCAGTGCTTCACATACACTGACAAGACTGTGGCAGACCGCCATAGTGTAATTTTACACGCCATAGTCTAATTATGGAATGTGAAAAAATATTCCAACTTTCCAACACATACCGACATTTCAGTCAGTCTCTTTCGTTAGCATTACTTTTAATGACTGCAGTATTGCTAATTCAGGGCTGTATTAGTGAAAAAAAATAAATAATATGAAGTTGTTTTCGAACCTGTGTATTGTGCATTTCACACCCTCGGCGGCTCCTCCACTCGCACACACACACAGTGACAGAGGGTGGGTCTGTGTGTTGCGCCGAAGCAGCCATGAATTAGTTAGAAAATGACAAAAATGTCACCTATGACTGACTGTTATAGTGAGTTGAAGAGTACCAGAAACATCTAGTTTGTTGTGTATTCACAAAAAATCTGATTTCATGTAAAACCGTTTGCATAGTAGTAGTAAAATTACATTCCGCATCCGAGTTGACCCACTATAAATTGTTACCGACGCCAGAGCCGCACCCAAAGGAAAATGAGACGAAAGCACGCATGAATGAGCTCATATGAAATATAAATGCTTATCATGTTGAAATGCAGGCATATTTTGGTAGAAGTGTTGCTAATAATGATTTTTTTTACATGTGGCACCTTGAAAATGGCAATCGCAAAATCTGACCCACGCTCTCCAGGTGTCCCACCCATTCGGCACCCGTGTCCGACACAGTACATTATCCCACCCCCCCCAAGCGCCAAAGTCTCAGAAAATACTGTGGGAAACAATACTTTGAGTCTTGAAAATAAAGATTGGTGTATGGTTTGCTCAGTGTAGCTAAAAGCAGAGTGTACGTAACAGTTAAAGCTGCTGTGTAGAAAGCTTATGAGTTGGTGTCTGAGGCATATCGTCGGAGATTCACGTCTTGAGAGAAATCTGTTGAGCAGACACATATTAGTCTTACGAGTTTGCCATGGAGTTAGTCATTCATTTCAATTGTGGGTGTAATTTGCAGGGTGTTCATAATTGAGAAGCTGTGTGCAATTTGATTGTCTTGAAGCAGTTTAAATTCCTTCTCACATTTCTACCTATGTTAATGAACATGAAGTTATGAAAGTCTGTAGATTTTAACTCAGGTCACAGCTAGAATGTTGTTTTTACATATTTACAAAAACAGAGACCCTAATCCTTATATGTTGCTTATGGTTAATATTTTCAACTGTATGGAGATGACGAGAGATCTTATTTCTGCAACAAACAAATTCCTAATAACACTGTTGAAATTTTGTATACATCTTTTTACGTCATGTCTTCATTACTGCATCTAATTAATTAGAGCAGTATCAATAAGAGCATTCTGAAGTATTGGTATTGATAAACAGTCTCAGTATCGGCATCAGCATTGTTTAAATCCACATTTAACAATCGCCATCCATACATGTAACATAATAACTAACTTTACAAAGACAGCCAAACTTAAGAGTTCTGCTTTCAATTTCTGATATAAAACAATAAAAACGTTATTACCTTTTTGGTCACTGTATCGGAACCTCTCCAGAGAGAGGTTCACCGCTATCTTGACTTCTTCATCGAGGCTGGTGGAGCTGGAACAACGCCGTGGTGTGTTCTGGCTTTTGGTATGTTTTTGTGAAGCTGTGCCATGATTTGACATGATGCACTGTAAAAAAAAATAGAGTCAAAAATCTGTATGTTTCACCACAGTGACAGCAAGAACACTTTTGTTCACCAGGTGTGGGCAAAACACACATACAGGTGAATATTTCCTCGTATTGCTAAGTAACATGCCATCCTGATCATCAGTTGTGCTGTGTCCTGACCCAAATGTTATATATATATATATAATGAAATATAATATTGTATATTATATATTATCATATTGAAAGTTTTAAAATGTTATTTGGGGAAAATTTGCTGTAATAGAGTAATAAAAAAATATAGTTGATGATCCAACAAAGCATCGATAGATACATCAATTAAAAAAAAAGGTGCGGTGCTAATTGGGAGAAAGTATGGTCCAGGGCTAGCTGGTTAGCATCTTAACTTTATTAGACATCTTTAATGGACCCAGATTACATGAGAGGTTAACTAATGGAAGCACTGGGAACACTTGGAAATCACTCACAGGCACACTTGTGTGACTTACTTCGAGTGATGGGGAATGACATGAAACAAATGTACCCAGCAGAACTCTAGGCTTAAGGCTAGCAGGATGTCCCTTCACTCTCCTAATGTATTCTGTAATTAATCCCCATCTACAAAGCTGATTCCAAAACAATCTGTTTAACTTTGATTGTAATGAATCAGGAAAACAGAAATGATTTCTTGCCTAACCTTTGTGACAGTATATTTTATTAATAAAGGTATGACAATAATATATATATATATATATATATATATATATATATATATATATATATATATATATATAATGTTTTACCACATCAAGTACATTGATTTGTGTAAATATACGCTTCTTGAGAATTTGATGCAGTATCACATTTCGAACAAGTGAGGGCAGGGGCAAGAAAACACTAGGAACCAAACAGTCTACAAGTTACAACCAATGTTCCACAATACCAAGGAATTCAGCGATTCAACCATTTAGAATCCTTTATCATTATTAAAAGGTTCACAGAAGCTCCCCCTGCCCTCTTACTTCAATGATTAAATGGCTTAAAGTCTACGAGGGAAATCAGAAGTGTGGTAACTAGCCATGTGGACATTTCAAAATAACATTTTAGCCCCGCCCCATGCTACAGCAAAACATAGTGAGGAGACAGATAAACTTTCATAAAAGTCACTTGTGATGACAACAATGTATTATATGTTCTACTACTACGCGTTTCTGCTTAAGAATATACAAAGAATCATTATGTGAATTCTGTTATTCTTACCAACTGTATGGATTTCTGTCTAGACTCAAACTGGAAAGGGTCGGAGAACAGCTGCACGGCTGCTGTGCGAAACAGAGGGGAAGATACCGTTAAGAATTTACAATAACGTTAAATGTTAAACGTTGCTGTGACGCATGTGTGAATGACTGTCAGTGTACACGCTGACTTTACAGTTAAAAAAAACTATGGATTTACTTCATTTATCATCTACTTGTGGGACTGGGCTAATAGATAATACAATGAACTTAGTAAATCGTTATTCATACAGTTAGCGAGACCATTTTGTGATGTGTTGTTAGCGGAGTTTGCTTCCAATAAGCCTTTCCACAAGTGGGTGGTGTCGTCCATTTCGTCGGTATCGAAACACGCTAACGTTAACTTTAGCTGAACGGGTCCGAGACACATCATGACAGAGAACAGTAACGTTAGCTAGCCAACGTTACGCCAACCTTGTCTTAACACTAACGTTAAGTCATGTAAATACTGTCAGTTATTGGTTATCGGTTATCGGTATCGGTTATTTCTTATTAGCTTTAAAAGATAAAGAGCACTCAGAACTTACTTCACTAATTCGTTGAATCTATGCACGTCTTCCGTTCCGCCGGCAGTGTTGCCGCCAATAACGGAAGTAACAATTACTTCCGGTCTGACTCCTTCAAACTACCGAGAGCCAAACGGGTCAAAATTAGTGCAGGCTCGTTTCAGACGAGCCCCTCGGCTTGGAAAACGAGCGACATCAAGCGGCCAGGAAGCCTCAGAAACGCTTAACGTCCTGTTAGATCAGATTCTGATTCATCAAAATGTTGGCAGACCCATATATCAGTTTGTACTCGCTCTCCAATTGTTTCAATAATGACGGGGGCCCATTTAAATACATTTCAAATGAATACTCATTTGGGTTAGCATGAGTTTACTGCTATATAGGGGCCAACACTGACCGAGAGGAAATTTTTTTTAAAATTTTGCCCAGAGCCTTAGTGGCTCATGGGGAAGTAGTCACCTGGGTTTCGTGTTATAGAGACAGACCAATGTGGAGATATGCAACACTTCGTGTTTTGAGCAAAATGTACAAGAAGTTGTTATTTTATAACTTCAGTATTGTTTGTAATATTATCCATCCATCCATCCATCCATTATCTGTACATCATATGTACGCCGCTTAATCCTCTGTAGGGTCGCGGGGGTTTGTAATATTAAAAATCTTTTAATAAGTTTTTGTCAAGAGAGTCCAAAGTTTAGTGAAAATCGGTGAAATCACCTGGGAGGAGTTTTAAAAAGTAGGTTTGGGACATTTCGTGAATTTGCGAGAAAAAAATGGTGGGCGGAAATGGGCATGGCCTATATCACAATATTAAGCACAATTCAGTGAATGCATAGATATTAGAGCCCAACCGATAAAAGATTTTTAAGGCCAATACCAATAGAAATATTTGGTGATTTAAAAATCCAATATCAGCCAATATATCAAAAAATAAATAAATCCAGAAACATGTAACAAATGTAAACATATTTCCTTTTCATTATTTATATGTAGTTATGTATGTGTCCTCTCTGAAATATGATAATGTAGTTTAAACCAGTCTAAACTTGTTTGTTTTATTGTTGTAGTTTCTGGGCTATCTTCCTCAAAGATATCAGCGTGTAGTATGTTGATAAAAAATTCTGCGGAGGCAAGGCTGGGTGGAATGATAGAGCAATCTTTATTAAAACAGACTTGAGCATAGCATCCGTGCAGAGTGTGGCCCCACATCTGATGTTCGCCAATCTCGGGCAGAATAATGCCAAACGTTTCTGCCCTTCTTGCCCTATCAGAACTCCTACGCCTTCGCTCTTAGGAATTCTACCAAGTGCCACCCCCTGTCTCTACTCGTGGGACCCTTCTTAAAGTCCCTCGGGCAGTGCTTGCTTACTCCTAATTGGTTACTGTGGTGGGTTGAAGGTCCATCTCCCATAAATGACCAAATCTGTTACTGTCCCTCCTTCGGGCTTGTACTCCAAAGTTACCTTGATGAGCCCTCTATCCTTTTCTGGAGGTGTATGTGTTTAGATCTCATCCTCCATCTGACACAGCGGTCAGGCTCCAATTCAGTCCCTATAGTGGCCTTGTCCCCTGCTAACCTTTGACCCACACAGCTAAATGCTGACTCCAAGGTCCCTTGGAGCTGTGAGCTCCGTATTGTCTGCATTCCCTAAGTCACACAAGGAGGAACAGGTTATATTTAAACTAAGCTGAATTAAAGGCCAGAATGTGTTGCCGTCCAGATACCTCATTGTCACAACAGAACAGAGAAACATCAAAACATTACTTAACAGCGATGTGTAACTGTACTTCTTGATAGCGGAAGAGCTTTGAATAATGATATTTCTGGTTTGTTTATAAAATCCTGAAACAAGGAGTCAGCTGCTGCAACGAAGGCCTCTTTTATCATCTTAGCAATTAAAGTGTAACAAACAAACAAAGAATAAATGGAGCACCTGTCAGTCCTCATAGAGGGAATAGCACCATCCATATTAAACAAACCTGCATCTGAAGGCTCCATGCACACAGCAGGGGTAACACAGGAGACCAAGAGATCCAATCCCAGCAATGGAGCCCAAGGTGAAGTGACAGCGGAAGTCCAGGAGCTCCTGAGCTGAACACCTGAAGACCCCGCCAGCAATGGTGGAGCAGCAACCATCCAACATCACCATGAACCAGGGGAGCTCCTGAGCTGAACACCTGAAGACCCCGCCAGCAATGGTGGAGCAGCAACCATCCAACATCACCATGAACCAGGGGAGACCACAGCAGCAGAGGAGAGCAACAAAGGAGCCAGGCAGTGAATAACTCCGAGGGTGTGGTAGAGGGAGGACCAACAGAACAATGATGGACAGCCCACAGAGTATTGAGTAGTCGGTTTGAAACTTAGCATTGCTAGGCTAGGCTAACAGCTGATTGGCAGGGCTAGCCGCTACTCAGCAAGAGTCAGTGTCGTACTTTTTAAAAGTTCGAAAGTGTCTTGCAACATTCCCCTTCTATTCTTCGAATAGTGATGGTAAGTTTAACAAATGCACATTTTTTTGTATCCCTTCTTTTGTTGATATCAATTGAAGCTGCTAACCAGGACAATTAGCTTGCTTGTGTTTTGCAGTAGCTAGGGCGTTGACACATGGCCCTACAAGAAGGGATCTCAGACTTAGCGGCCGATACTGATAGCTTGGAAAATGCCTAATATCGGCCAATAATATCAGCCCACTGATAAATCGGTCAGGCTCTACTAGATATGGGGTTTTTGAATGTGCGACAAAGTATATGTGAGTCATAAGAAAAAACGCACTTTCCTCGATTATAGTTTCACCTAGTGGTGGAAATTGAGGACAACAATAGATTATGACATTTTTTGGCTGGTGTGACGTATATTCCAGGTTTGGTAAGTCTTTGGGTATGTTCAGGCAGTGAAAAATGCGATCATTTGGGCCAAAAAAATCATCACTACAAAGGTCGAGACCTGCTCGGGCCCCCATTGTTGATCAGTCAGATATTTAGACTGTCAGGTCCTCACATCTGTAAAGAACTATTTGTGTGCGACTAAATTTCATGCTGATTCAGGCATACTGACATACTTCTTGCATCAATGTCCTTATGGAATTATATCGCACATGAAGAAACCAATCCATTAGGGCATGCTGTGCGAAAAGCCCCAAAGACTGTTTAAAGAAGAATCATAAATAAGGAAACCAAAGATGAGAAAACCTGGTTTCTTTATATGCCTGCTGTTAAACTGAATAAACATACCTGGTAACAAACAAAGACAGATAAGAATTTGCTGTGAAAATAAATGATCACATACGTAATAGAAAAACATTTCACTGTTTTTTTAACAAAATAAGTTTACTTAAATGAGGAACAATATGTACACATCAATAACACATATAAATCAATGCAACACTTACACAGCAGATCTATTATGTAAAGAGAAAAATGCACCACTGTTTAAAAATAAGGCTGATCGACAAGAATTATTTGTCAGCTTTTCTTTTCTTGGAATGTTATTTTCAGGCGCAACTTTATAAAGGTGATTTGAAGCAAACTCAAAAGACATGCATTTTAACCAGTTACATTGAAACAAAACCTGTGATCATCTCTGCCATAAATAATACATGTTTTTTGCCCCGAGAAGAACTTACAGACCAAACTTTCAAAAAGTTAGCGCAAGTCAGAAAACATTGTGACAGGCATGTAGCCATTTGTGCTGATAAAACAGTTTCAAAGTATCAGAACAGACTAAAGTTGAACAAATATAAGAGTCATTCCTGTCCTAGTATTCGCTTGCCCACTTGGTACCGTGTGGTTTTTACAGGTTATCCACCCCACGGATCCTCCTGGCCAGCTGGATGTCTCGGGGGAACACAGTAACCCGTTTGGCATGGATGGCACACAGGTTGGCGTCTGAGAATAACAAGACGAGGAACGCCTCTGCAGCCTGGGAGGAGGAGGATGATTAGATTTACTATTTTTGCAAAAGATGCCTTTTGTTTACAAATAGTATTTTATGTCCCTGAAGATATGCAAACTAAATTAAACATCTGCATGCATTGCATAGTAAACATGACATGTTGGTAGATGTACAGGACATGAGGCGTGTGTTTGCTGTCTTTTCAACACATTTTTGTCCAGGAAGATGAGCCTGTCTCCTACCTCTGGCTTTGAGACATTCCCTATTGCGGCTTCGTAGCACAAACTTGGGGTCAAAAGTTTTCAGCATGAGGATGAACCTCCGGCTTTTCCACTGTATATATGAGCACCATTTCTTTATCGATATGCAACATGACTGCATCCGTAAAAACTGTCCACCGGGCCCATTTCTTCTCATATGAGACACAATGATTAAATAATTTTGCTAATGTTGGCTGCCTCATAGCGGGTGTTTGTGGGCTGCTGTGGTCTTGTACATCCGGTAGTGAACAACAAGTGTCCCACTGTGATGCATGCTTCTGTTTGAGATGTTGAAATAAAGGGGTGGTACACTGCTTTTTGTTGGAATAGGAACAAACTCTTGACTTGCTGTGATGTTGTTGTGTTTGTTTCTCTGTTGAAAGTCAATGCAAGGGAAGGGTGGAGCTCACTATGAACTATGGGAGTTCATGAGGAGTGGTGGCGGAGTAAGTTGAAGAGAAAATCAATTTTATTTTTTAAATATGGTCCTAAACCACAAACTCGAATTAATCGATTTTACCGATTTATCGCCCAGTCCTAGTACTGGTAGTATTATGCTGTGGGGCTGATCTTCTGCCAGTTGATCTGGTGCTCCAGATAAAGTTACTGCAATAATGAAGAAGGAGGATTTTCCAAATTCTTCAAGAAAACCTGAAATCATCAGCAGAAGACTGGCATTTGTTGAACTTGGGTGTTCCAACAGGATAATTATCCCAAAACACACCAGAGGTGTTGAAGGAATGGATCAATCAGGCCAGAATTGAGGTTTTGGAATGGTCTTCCCAATGTCCTGACTTGTACCCCTAACTGTGCTGAAGAAACAAGTCTGTGTCAGGCAACCAACAAAAGCTTGTGGTTAACAAATGCACCTAATTGAGGTGAAAATGGTCAAGAGACATTCAACCATTCACGAGTTACTGTAAGTATATATTTGATCCAGCAGATTTGGTCACACTTTCAAAAGACCTATAATAAACTAATTATCGAACCAAATTTCATGAATGTTTTTCTGACAAAATATTTTGTGTTCCACTCATTCTATCACAGAAAATGAGAGCTGTAGAAATTATTAGAACTCAAGACTGTCGTGACATACATGTTTTTAAAAGTAGATGTAACTTTTGACTGCAACTGTACATTTGTCGGCTGAATCATTTGCCCTGCTAAGAATTACAGCATGTTAGGATGCCTCAGTTGCTTACCTCCTGCAGGGCCAGAAGAGCATAGACCTGCCACCTGAGACCCGCTATGGAATAACTCTGGCATATCTCACGAACCTGAACAAAGAGAAGGAATCAAGATTTTTTAATCAACATAGGCTGCTATCACAAAGGCGAAAGATTTTTTTCCAGAATTTTAGTGCATTCTAGAACTATGATTAGAGATCATGACTGTATCCCTACACTGTATTGTTTTACATAATGTAAGGTATTAAAATGTATTTATTACCCAGTGATATATACAGATTGGCCTGTCACTGAAAGCTTCTGCCCCAAAACACTGAAGACTTAAGGATGATATTGAACATTTTTATGGAGACAAATCCCTTTTGAAAATAACACATCTACTGTAGTAAAAAGGGAAAGTAAAATCTCTTTGCCTGAAAAATATTTTGATTGTGAGTGAACAATTTAAAAAATCTTGTTGGGGCCAAATTATTGTTTTGTTTCCATCTGTGTTAAAACTCGTATCTATGTGGAAAATAAAACCCCAACAACTTGAAAATGGAGTGCACTGTAAGTAACAAGTGGCATGAGCCCATCTATATCATCCACACAACAATTAGCCCCAAAATAAAAAAAATGCTTATTTGAACAAAATCAACAATCACCAATGGCCACAGAATATTGTGTGTCCTGTCTTCTTGATACCCGAGTCAAATCAGTTGCAGCAGCAAGCAATGTCTGTCACTATAGGGCATTTCAATCTGGTTAAAAATCGCCCAGACTGCTCTGATAGACTCCCACGATAAATCTTTTTCAGTAAATCGTTTTTCCCAACCTCAGGCACAGCAATGCAATCTCGATGGGTACCTCTATGGGGGCTTATAATAATTTCTTTTGTCTCCTTGGATGGTTTCATTTTCCAACCTGGAAAGTCATTCCTCTGACTTTTTTGATTTCATTAGCTCCTATCATGGAAACACTACATAAATGTCCATCCATCCATCCATCTTCTTCCGCTTTATCCGGTACCGGGTCGCGGGGGCAGCTGTCTGAGCAGGGACACCCAGACTTCCCTCACGCCGGACACTTCCTCCAGCTCTTCTGGGAGGACCCCAAGGCGTTCCCAGGCCAGCTGGGCGACATAGTCGCTCCAGCGTGTCCTGGGTCTTCCCCGGGGTCTCCTCCCAGTGGGACATGCCAGGAACACCTCCCATGGAAGGCGTCCCGGGGGCATCCGAAAAAGATGCCCGAGCCACCTCAACTGGCTCCTCTCGATGTGGAGGAGCAGCGGCTCTACTCCGAGCTCCTCCCGGGTGACAGAGCTCCTCACCCTATCTTTAAGGGAGCGCCCCGCCACCCTGCGGAGGAAGCTCATTTCAGCCGCTTGTATCCGGGATCTTATTCTTTCGGTCATGACCCAAAGTTCATGACCACAGGTGAGGGTAGGAACGTAGATTGACCGGTAAATCGAGAGCTTCGCCTTTCGACTCAGCTCTCTCTTCACCACGACAGACCGGTATAACGACCGCATTACTGCGGCCGCCGCACCGATCCGCCTGTCAATCTCACGCTCCATCCTTCCCTCACTCGTGAACAAGACCCCGAGATACTGAAACTCCTCCACCTGAGGCAGTAGCTCTCCCCAAACCCGGACGGGACAAGCCACCTTTTTCCGGTCGAGAACCATGGCCTCGGATTTGGAGGTGCTGATTCTCATCCCAGCCGCTTCACACTCGGCTGCAAACCGCCCCAGGACATGCTGGAGGTCCCGGCTCGAAGGAGCCAACAAGACCACATCATCCACGAAAAGCAGAGATGAAATCCTGTGGCTCCCAAACGAGATCCCTTCCGGCCCGTGGCTGCGCCTAGAAATTCTGTCCATGAAAATAATGAACAGAACCGGTGACAAAGGGCAGCCCTGCCAGAGTCCAACGTGTACCGGGAACAGGTCTGACTTACTGCCGGCAATGCGAACCAAGCTCCTGCTCCGCTCGTACAGGGACCATACGGCCCTTAACAGAGAGCCTCCGACCCCGTACTCCCGGAGCACCTCCCACAGTATGCCACGAGGGACACGGTCGAATGCCTTCTCCAAGTCCACAAAACACATGTGGACTGGATGGGCAAACTCCCATGAACCCTCGAGCACCCTGCGGAGGGTATGGAGCTGGTCCAGTGTTCCGCGGCCCGGACGAAAACCGCATTGTTCCTCCTGGATCCGAGGTTCGACTATCGGCCAAATTCTCCTCTCCAGTACCCTGGAATAGACTTTCCCAGGGAGGCTGAGGAGTGTGATCCCCCGATAGTTGGAACACACCCTCCGGTCCCCCTTTTTAAATAGGGGGACCACCACCCCGGTCTGCCAGTCCAGAGGCACTGTCCCCGACTGCCATGCAATGTTGCAGAGACGTGTCAACCAAGACAGCCCTACAACATCCAGAGACTTGAGGTAC
>JARJLU010011665.1:0-20822 GCA_030272975.1 Sparidentex hasta
TATATATATATATATATATATATATATATAATATTGTGACTATTAATACAGACAACATAGTCCTGAAATCAGAGTCAACTATGAAGTCGTTCCTGGTTCATTCACATGTTTGTGTACCTTATTGTAAAGTGTTATAAACATGAAGTAGTATCACATCCAAGAGAAAAGTGCTCTATAAAAACACACTGCAGCATCAAATCAGTGGTATCATTAGCATGACTAAACTCCCTCCATGTCCTGTTAGACCCCTGCCCGCCACAGTCTTTGGCCCTCATGGAGTCGCCAGAAGGAAACTGCACGCTGACGTGGAGCACGGTGCCTCATGCCGACAGCTACTCAGCCTTCATCAAGAGGGGTGACGGCAGCGAGAGGATGTGCAACACCACCGGCAGCAATTGCACCTACCACTGCGAGTGTGGCTACACATACCTGATGTATGTTTATGCCTTCAACCAGGCTGGCAGCAGTCCTCAAGGACAGGTTCTGAACCATACCACCTGTAAGTAGCAGCTCAGGTGACATCATACAAGGGTCATCATGAGTCTGATTTCTGATCATCATAAAGTTTACCTGTGTTTCACCTGTGTGTTTCAGTGCCCTGTTGTCCAGAGGCTGTGTCTGTTTCTCTGGTAAGCACTGACACTTTGGAGATCAAGTGGATGGCCTCTCGAGGGGCGGAGCTGTACGAGACTCGAGCTGCGGACGGTTCGCAGGTCATCCTGTGTAATGACACGGCACCGGTGTGCGCCCTCTCTGACCTCAACTGTGACAGTCCCTACAGTGTAGTGGTGATACCCTGCAATGATATCAGTGGATGCAATCGTGCATGCAGAGCTCACACCAAAGACACCGGTAAAAATCTTACTCCTTTTCATATACACAATATGTATTTTGTTCATTTTTAACTGATGGGATGGCCCTCACCCTAACCATAGCACGTTCTCAGGTTATATTCTCAGTAGCACAGATGCTAATTAATAACCATGGACATATTAGAGGATTATTTCAGGAACAGCACAGGGAGAAGTAGTATGTCTCCAATGTCCTCTGGATCGATTGATCAGTCAATCAATCAATCAATCAATCAATCAATCAATCAATCAATCAATCAATCAATCAATCAATCAATCAAAATTATTGGTATAGCACTTTTCATACAAGTAAAGTAATATCAGTCTGTTCTGTAATTGTTTGGTCACTTCTTGAAACCTACTTTTCTACAAACACATTCTCATAACTCTATTATTCTAAATATTTTATATTGTTTTATTTCATCTATGCTATTCTTCCTCATATTTAAATCTTTTTCTTTGTGTTCTATGACCTTAAAAGTGTTTTTTAAGTTTTTTCTATATCGCCTGTCAACCACTGACACTTTTCGAAACAAGTTACCGTCTAACTTTGTTTTGAAAAGTGGTGTATAAACTAAGTTTGCTTATATTATTATAATTTCTACCTTGAAAATGCACTGTTAGTAGGACCTTCAAAGGGTACGGTCACACTCAGCTTAGCTCTCTCTTTCCTTCATCCCTACCAGCTCCCTGCATGCCGACGAATTTGATGCTGAATCAGAAGAACTCCTCCTGCGTCAGTGTCAGCTGGACAGCCAACAACAGGGCTGCAACTTACACTGTGAGTGCGACGGGAGATGGCAGCGAACACAGCTGCACCACCAGTGGAAACACCTGCGACATCACTGACCTTCCCTGTGGCTCCACCTACGAGGTCAGTGTCACAGCAACGAGCGCCGCGGGCCAGAGTTTACCCAGCTTCTCCGACTCTCTGGAAACAGGTGAGCCAGTCGAAGGTTTGGATTGATCCACTCAATTAGAAAGTACAGAAAGGGTGACGAGTTAAAAGACACAACAGTCTAAATGTTCTTTGACAGAGGTTTTTACAAGTCTGTGGAACCACTACACCGTTCCTCTGAAAGATGTCCAAAATCTCCGCCAATCAGTGGTAAAAATACTGTATATCCTCTTCTTTTTCAGAGCCCTGCTGCCCGGCGAGTCTAACAGTGGACCAGGTGACCCAGGCGATGACCAACGTCTCATGGTCTCCCGCCAAAGGAGCCCATTCGTTCATCACTTCTCTGACATCACCACGCGGTCACGCCCGTTGCCACACCAAGGATTCCCACTGCCTCATGGGATGCATCACCTGTGGGACCAACTACACCGTCACCATGGAGGCGTTCAGCCACAGCGGGCGAAGGTCCAACTGCACCTACCAGGGCTTCTCGTCCAGTGAGTGAAGATGTTTTGTACCAATGAGAACAAAAGACAGACCTTTATTCAAGAGTATGGGAACGATTCTAGACATTTTGTCCACAAACACAAGGTGCTTTTCACACTGAGTTCTGCGCTGGTTAAGATAGAGTCAGATTAATGTTACAGGGTGTATATGCAGCTGAAGGGAAGACACAAACTAATATTAATACAATTCTGATATTATGCTAATTTACATTTATGTCAATCTTACTCTCTCTCTCTTGTAGGTGTGTGCTGTCCATCAGGTGTCCGGCTCTACAGGTTGCACAGTAACTCTTTGAGGGTGTACTGGCGTGCCGGTGGCAGCAGCCACAGCTACATCACAGAGATGAGGGCCAGCAGCAACAACTACACCTGCACCGCGTCTCCCGGGGAGAACAGCTGTGACGTCAGCAACGTCCAGTGTGGAGACGTGTACAATGTAATGGTGTCGCCGCTCACACCAGAGGGCAGCAAAGTCCTGTTCTGCCCCCAGAGGTTGTACTCAGGTATGACAGTGGGATCTCACACTGATGTCTGGTGTTGGTAAATGTTTACACAAATTTGTATAGTTTTCAGGATGTTCCAAAATGAATTATTAGTTTGACTTTATTAGGATTAGAACAAAACGAGCAAACAAAGGAGTAATGACAGTTTTAAAAGTTGACTGAAGTTGACTGAATCTGACCTTCTTTTGTTTCCCCTCTCACAGTCAGTTGCGCAGGAAATGAAGTTGGCACAGGTAAGCCCATTTCCATTCTGAGCTTTTGATCTGCATAAATATTCAAAAGCTCATTTGATGTGAAAATTGCTCAAACCCACCGTTTCTGACACTAGTAGTATGAGGTTTACTGGTAAATCGTTTTTGAAAAAACAAGCAAAACTTTTTAAATACATGATTTTTTCTAATATCACTTCAACCTGCTTTTTCTCCAGTGATTTTCAGAGGGAAGAGGAGTGTGGACTAGCATTGGGTATGTCAATATTCAGTAACAGTAACGTTAATAAATGTGTTCATTTCATCTTGAAAAACAGACACAAATATCAAGATGAAATAAGAAAACAACATCACAGCAGGACATCATACATTTAAATAGAAACTAAGTTTAAATTGGTTCCTTTCTTCAGACATATTGATTCCATCTGTTGCATATGTTCAGGCACATACTGTTTGTTTGTTTTGATAATGAAACTGTTTCTACCATCTGCTTCATTAGTTTTAAAGGGTAACTCCACCATTTTGACTTGAAGTTAGAGTTTGTAACAGGTCTTGAGGAGTCAGCGATAGTACTGTATGGATAAAAAAATAAGTATGACGGCTTTTGCGTCTGGCTGAGTTGCACTGTAGGTAATGCCAGGTTTTAAAAAACGATATCGCTGGTTCTGCTTGATTTTGATCATTTGTTTTTAAACTGTCCACAGTGAGTCCAGCAGTGTCATAGGCTAAATCAGGGGACTGTCTGGTGCCTACATCACCCACAATGCAACTTAGCCACTGAGTGATGTCACTTAAGACAATTAATCGATTACATGCAGCTTCTTCATTAAGACCTGTAAACACACTTACATATTGATATCTCCCTCTGTTGGCCACAATGAGACACTACTTTTATTACAGACTGAATGGTTCACACATTATTCCTCTCACTGACTCCTGACGACTCAGTATGACGTAAGCTTTAATATTTTTGCCTTTGCAGCCTCCTCTCGACAGATACAACAAATGCTTCCATCTTCTTCATCTTCCCCTTCCTCCTGCCCTACTCGAATGAAGCAATGCTCAAAGCTAAATGGAAGAGCAACTATAAACCAGAAATAAACATGCCATGAAACCTTGTTAATAACAAGATGAGTGATATGATATAAATAAAAAAATGAGATGTTGTTCAGCATTGTTAACCTGCATCTAAATAAAGTTTGTGTGCCATGATCAAGCAAACTGTGCCCTCAACAATCAGATCAAGCACTTAAATATGGCGAAAACATGGCAAGCGAACAAAGAGTGCACATTTTGCGTGTGGTATGGATCCAGAAAATATTATGAGGTGATAATAATGAAATCCCTAAACAAACCAAATCTGGACTGAAATGCTGTTCCGAGACAGTTGAGATGGTCTAATTTGGATCATCGCAAATTATATTTTCTCCCTGAGCTGTAACATTGAAGAACTCTGATTAAAGTATCTGACTGACAAAAAAAATCAACTAGCAAAATTATAACAGTGCCCCAACAGATGATTTAAGCAACTGATGGAACATGTCGCCCCCTTTCATTTTGATAATTATTCATTGGAGAGTTGACCAAATTGAAATATTATGTGTAGCTCTGTCCCCAAGTATGAAGCCTCCTGATGATGAGTTGTGTCACAGACGCTGATCACGTGTCATCATGCTGCTGCTCGTTCACAGGACGTTTGGAATATGTGTCGCTGTGGTTGTGAGGACCAGATGCATACTTCAGTTAATAAAGAATTCCCAGCATCATTTGTTGTGTTTTGTGGTTTGTTTTGCATGTAGACACAAAGTAAAAACACAGAAAGCAAGAGTTAGGTTTAGTCTTAATTCAGTTCTTTTGAGTGCTTTATCCTCTCATGAGCCGACTGCACGCTGCCACAGCTTTCGTGGAAAGGTGTGTCATAGCCATTCATTAGAAAAAAGAGGGAAAGCCTGCCTGTCTGGATGAAACACTTCAGCACTTATACCAATCAACCAGTAACCAATGCTCACAGATCTGGGTATAACTAATCCCTTGAGAGTGGACATCCTGTAGCTTGATCAATTTTAAGTCACAAGAAGATTGGATGGGATGTAAAAAGTTGAAACCCCGATAAAGATATGAAACATGTCACTTTCCCTGATATTGATGTTTTTGTGGACAATCGGACATCTGTTCACAAATAGACCAATGGAAACACCTGACAGACAGACAAAAAAGCCCACAAAACTCTTCAGCAGGCCCAGGTTTGGAGAGGTGACCATGAGAGGTGAGAGAGGCAATCAGAGCATACAGTGCATTAGTAGCATTTGAGAAGAATACTTTGAACATACTTTTATTTTATTATATTCACAGATTTCAGTGCACTTTCCACCAATGGACATCACAGCAGCGACTCTTAACGTCCCTTGGGTGTTCCCGTTACCATCTAAAGGTTAAACTGTTACAGTAAATGGATGGATCAAGGTGTGTGGTTGGGTCTGCTCAATTTGTAACGTGTCATGAGATGACTTTCTTTTTCAACTGATTGATTGATTGATTGATTGGTGTTTGGTATAGCCGTTTGCAATACTTTATTTTTTATTTAATCCTTTCTTAACTGCAGAATGTTATGGGACCTCCACAGATTTATAGTGTCAATGAAACAAATAAAAGATGTGGGATTACTCTCATCTGGTGACAACAACCAGTATACAGATGAAGGTCATCAGCAAAACCTCTGAAAACCATGTGTGTTTGATGTTACAACGCTATGAACTATAGGTAATTCCCTCCGGAAAAGTCAGCAGAAATACATACTTGTTTGTCTCGCAAAATGTCTTCAAAGAGAGACCCTCCTGCACTTTACAAGAAGACGGCGTGACAGCCCCAAACCCTTTGCCTCTCAAAGTCTGTGAGCATGGACACTGGGATTGGGCCCAAATGACTCTCTGGTGTTTTATATTCCTGAAATCAGGTTGTATGTTCAGCCCTGTTCTTTGCTGCAGAAAAAAAGCACCTGAGCAAAGCAGTGGACTCAGTAACTTCTGATTTGGTGATCAGTCTTTTGCTTCCTGGTGTCACCTGATCACATGACGGAAAGTAATTAAATACATTTACTCAAGCACTACACTTAAGTACAATGTTGAGTATATATTGTATTAGTTCTTTACTTGGGTATTTCAGTGTTATGGTACTTCCACTACACACATTTATTTGATAACTTTAGTTATTATTTACTTTGCCTCCTGAATAAGAGCCAAAGTAGTGCAATTTAAAAAGTAATTCAGATTAGAAAAAAAACCAAACAATTGGAAAACATTGGATTCAATGGTCAGCCAGGCCGTTAATCAACTGCTGGAACATGAGTTAACATTTTTATGATCCTGACAAAGGAAGTCACAGTAAGTCATAAACACAAGCACCAGGAAAAGCCAATAACACTTTTCTATCCCTCAGCACAGGAGTTTACCATCATTTACCTCAGGACTCAAATTTAAAACCATGTCACTTACGTCTCATCTGACAAATAAGAAATGCCTTAATGTTTTGGTGCATTTTTCCTTTAAAACACACCCAGCCACCAGCTCCACAGGGCCCCCATCTTAGAAGCATGTGCTGCCCTGCCCCTCTTTTACTAACCAAGTTTCAGTTGGCTTAGGTCCCTCAAAAACACAAAAGGAATAGTTCTGGTACTATCCTCATTGTACTGTGAACAGTTTAGGTTATCAGCAAGGATACTGTGGTGACTCAGTGGGGAATAGTTACCATTCACGGCTTAAACCTGGAGTATGACTCAGCTAAAGAGGCGGCATTTCTCTGAGACACATGGATGTGATAGATCTCCCCGGCCAAATCTGTAAGTCTATCACTTTGTTACACAACACTGAAAGTGCGAATTATTAAATGTTTCTAACCTTCTCCAGATGGTGGAATGGCGGCGCTGCGCCGCTATACAGCTAGCTCAGCGCCACTATACTCATTTTCAATGTTAGCTGCTTTGTAGCGGGTGAGGATGAGGAGCGAGCGTCCGTTCGTCCCCCGCCTGACGGCGAGGAGTGTCCCCCTCCCCTACGGCAAGGAGTGTCCACCCACCCCCCCCCCCGTCTGAAGATAGTGACCTCCTTTTTTCATGAGATTGAAACAAGTTTGAAAGAGAATCCCTCATTTATTCAGACTGCTTTCCTTGAAAGCAGATTTTTTAAACAATAAATGGCTTTGGACAAAAAATGGACCAAATCTTATTCACGTGTGGAAAGTGCTTCATTTTTCCAAATCTGGTTAAATCTCCTGAACCAGCTTTTGACAAATGACTGTCTCCTGAGGGTTTATCTGATCCAACCTGTAGCTGCCCTAGGTATCTGTGTTGTCCCTTTCCTGCCCGTGTTCTTCTTTTCAGATTCTTCCCGATGGTCTGGACACACCTACTTCGCTGAGGAATTGGTGTCGCCTGTTTAGAACCTTTAGAAGATGGGCGAGTCCAAGATAGTGCGCCCTCTCCCCCTCCTGGAGGACTGGTGCCTTTTTGGGCTCTCCGTTTTGTTGGGGGGTTGTGATTAGTTTTGGTTAGCCTTGGCTCATCATTTAGGTTAGCACCCACAGTGTGAATACATCCAACACCTGTCACTACTGACTTTACACCTCATAGTTTGCTTCTTTTGAGTTATCTTTAATAACCCAGAGGAAAAGAAAGTTGGAGATGAGATCGCAGTAGTGTTTCATTAATTTCTCCTAGACCACTCTGAGATTTATGTGAGACCAAAGTGAGGCTGTGGCTCATTTCTCCTGTTTCTGAATTGTTTCTCCTGAGAAACAGGTGCACAAAATCTCAACTTGGACTCCCTGTAAGTTGTGCATTACAGTCCCCTCAATTCATGCATCTCATGTTGTCCTCAGAGCAAGTAAAGAGCTCTGTGTAAGTGCTCACTGAAGTCTCATCCAGAATTAAAATGTACGGTTATAGGGGGTAATTAAACCTGCTGGGGAAACTGTGCTGTTTGATGTAGTTGAGGGAGAGAAGGGGGCGGAGGCAGAAAATGTCACTGGCCTAGGAGGTGCTGCAGTCTAGTGAAGAAAGTACACCACTGACAGGAACCGCTACTAGTGCTATCCCTGGAGAAGGGGCCCAGAACAGGGCAACAGACCAGCGAGGCAGAACTACTACGGAGGCTTCCGACCAAGGGGTCCATCCCGTCCCAGACCGGTGTGGGATGGTGTAGAGTCGCTGACACCTGGTCTGCCCTTAACAGCCGCTGAAGCGCCCACACTGTGATGGAAATGTTGTACTTCATGAAGAGAAATGTGAACTGAAGTCTTACACAGGAATGTTCAATGGAAATATTTAACGTGTCCTGTGACCTGTGACCTTGCTCTTTTCCAGAGAGATTCTTTTTAGTCTGTCTGGGAAGCTCTCCAAGACTCTCCTCCAGCCGCCCCACCACCACACCTCACCCCAACCAGGGGAGTCCCGGCCAGGCTCGGGCCCCCGGCTGGAGCCTCTGGAGGCCCAGCTGCTTCATCCCAACCAGGGGTGAGGGGTCTTCGTGTGTTCAGCGCGGGAGCTCCTGGATTTCCGCTGTCACTTTGCCCTGGGATCCGTTGCTGGGACTGGATCTCTGGGTCTCCTGCGTCGCCCCCCGCTGTGTGCACAGGGCCTTGAGATGCAAATTCGCTTCTGGACGGAAGGTGCTGTTCCCTGTGGTGCTGGCGGCAGTGCGGCTGTTCCCTCCGTGTTGACTGACAGGCGCTCCGTTTATTATTTGCATTGTTTGTTTTCATATACCTTTATTCTACTTTGTGTCCTTGGGTACCCTGAAAGACGCGATATGAATTGAATCTATTATTATTGTTATTATTATTATTTACTACTGACATTTTATTAACAACGATTGCCAAGAAAATTAAAGTTCAATATGGGAGTAGTTTACTTGATTTATGAAATTTGGAGCAATGTTTCAATATGCAAAACTGTAAAACTAGTAAAAAACAAACATATGAAAAAAAACAACCTGGAAAGCCTCCATGGGTCAAATTTCACCTGGCTGAACTCCAGCTATTTGCAAACCAACGAGTGTCTAAGCGGTCCACAACGTTACCTGACACGCTAAGCACATTTGTGGAGGATGAGAAAAAAACACCACAGGGTGCGTACAGTAGATTATACTTAGTAAAGGGTGGATGTATACATAGAGGTAAGGACGGTACACACACCAGTTATTTTGTCATAATCTGGACTTTAAGACCCGGAGCTGCCGCTCTCCATCATCTCCTGCCGTCTTTGTCGCACAACCCCATTAACATCGGAGAAGTCCTGCAGTGCACATACAGGAAAATGTACAATGGATACCATACACAGGGTGACAAGGTATTGTATGACATGAGAACAAGCTTTCTTTAGATCTTTTTATCGCAATAGAAAATGTGAAAATAAATATATACACCCTGTATAAAAACATCAGACAAGACCCACTGACCAGAGGAAGAGACAACGAAGCTGTTTTGACAGGAGGAAGTGACAAGGCTGTTACAAGTCTTATCCACCTGGAATCACAACGAACACCTGTTCACAAGCAGAACACTTATATATTTTAAAGCAGTCTTTAAAATAGACTTTTTATGTTTGTTTTTTTGCCAAAATGTTGTTATAGCTAGCATATTATCTATTTCAAGACCTAGCCATTACAGAGCAGCATTAGCATTCACTTATTGTGACTGTTAAGTTTGATAATCTTGATCTAATTTTGCAGTGTCACTACTTTTTTGGACACGTCAAACACTAAACCAAAATACTATTGCCTGATAAAGTAGTTATGGCTAACATGTTAGCAAACATTTACCTATCACAGAAGAGCATTAACATTCACTGGGTCGTGTTTCTGGACACTTGTGGACATTTCAGGTGTAGTATTAACTCATCTTTCAGCAGCATCCTTTTTGGGGCCATAAGTAGAATTTGACTGGGGGCTCCCCTCCCACCCTGCGGACTGCATGAGAAGTGGGATTTTCATCAGTAAGCAGCACTGTAGATTCTTGTGGAAGTTCAGCTTTCTGACTGCACACAGCAATTTGCGGGCAACACCGAAAACTGCTGTGAATTATCAGAAATTGACATGGGCCTTGCGTGGCAGTTGTCCCCCCATGACCCCCCCACCCAGTAATTATAGGAGAGGCTTTGACATCTAAATCAGTGGTGTCAAACTGATCTAGTAAAGGGCCATGTGGCTGCAGGTTTTCATTCCAACCAAGCAAGAACACACCTGATTTAGATCAGACCACTGATCTAAATGAATATGCTGTAAGCTATACAAATGCAAATCAGAGTAGCAGGGGGAGTTTTACCCCAGGTGATATTTTGGGTCAGCAGGTGGTAGATCTGGCATGCTCCTATCAATCTGTGTTTCATTCATTCTTGTCATATTCAATGGTGAGTCCAAAATTAAAAAAATTGCAAAAAAATATATATTACTTTGTTATTAATTTCTGAATCCAACACTTAATAATGACTAAGTCTTACCTTAAAAAAGTAGAAATATAAAACTGATAAAATTCCACATGAGGGTTAAATAAGTGCAATGCAAAAAGTGGACATGGACTTTCCTTCCCATAACAGTTCAGTAATTAGTTTATATTTGATAGTTTGCTTTTATGGTGTGTTAAGGGAATGTATTTATAATTTGGGCTTTCTGTCATTCTTGCAGATGCATCATGCACTATGGTGCATGGGATGGATGGACATTGGTTAAGAAGAAAGGCCTTTTTTCAACATTTTTAAATGTGTCGATATATATGCTCCATAATAGCTCCAGTGTTACTCATTTTTGTTTTCAAAATAAAGCTCAAATAAAGCTCCGTCATGTCTTTCTTTTACTCCTAAGGAATTTTAGGAGAAACAAATGAGAAATGTTTGAGACCAAAAAAGACCACAGCGAGACTGAAATGAGAGCTCTTATTGAGCTCCTTTAGGACTCATGGAGCTGTAAAGGAGCAAGCTTTGAGCGGTGAAACAGAGCCAGGCATAACAGACCTCATACCATCACAGTGAGCTGTGAATAATGTTTTAGTGTCTCTCTCATTACATTTTTATGTGAAAGGGGAAAATGACTCTAGAAAGAACAGTCAGGAGTCAGATGGCACCTTCTGCTCCAACTTATTTATTGTATTTAATCACTCAGACTCAGAATTGTACACTAAGGTAGAAAAAAGTGATTTAAGAATCAACTGCATTTTCCATCCACTCAGTAGTTTGAGAAAGACACTGCTCCAAACTGAGAAGAACAGCCACGTTTCAAAAACTACACTGGACATTTAAAAAAATCAACTTTACTTATAAAAAGTCAGGAAACCGATTGCTCCAGAGTTACCAAGTAAAGTACACCACTACATTCAGTTTGTACGACCTAAAAAAAGTTACCAGTTACCAGCTTTACAAAGTAACCAGCTTTACTTTGTAAAGCAAAGTAAAGCTGGTAACTGGTTTCCCAGTTGTTGTTTTTTAAAAAAAAAAAAAAAACTAACCTAACCCTAACCCTTTGTCAGATTTTATAGTATACTTGGCAGGTGACTAGACAAGCCATCATTAATAAGCTATTACTGTCCATCACGGGCTAAACCAATCAATTCCAGGGGCCAGTTGGTGAATCAAACTCAAAACAATTAAAACTCAGATGAAGTTGAGAGAAGAGCAAATACACATAAACATGTTTCCCATATCACTGTAAAATCTGACAAAGTGAACCTAACTTAAAAACAGAAGAAACATATAACCTCATAATTACCAAGTAAAGTAGGCTAATTATATTAATTTGTTAAAACTGATTAGCTCATACAACTTGAATTTATTAGTCTGCTTTTTATTTTTTAAAATGCAAAGTCAACTTTTAAAATTCGTTCTTACTTCTTTTTTCTTCTTTAAAATGAAACATCCTGTCCAGTTCTGATATAACTGATGCTACAGCAGCATCTAGGCTAACCTCTGCAGGAGCCACCACCGCTGTTTCCACACAAACAGTTGCTTCTCTTGCTGCTGGTCCCATCCAAACCACACCAGCGGTGGCCAGCAGTTCTTCATAGATCTCACTTTGTGTTTGGCAAGAAGGACTCACGAGATCACCCTGTAATGTGATTTTGAAACGAAGCAACAGAAAACGACCGAACCTCACAGTGTTCATTTCATCTTTAGGAGCAGGTGCAGACAGTGGTGGCCGTGACTTTAATGACTTGACAAGTTTATGGTAAGTTGCATCAAGAGGCTCAATACCCATGACCTGTAACCGTGTCTACTTCAGGACATTATCACTGCCACATAAAAATACAATGAAATATCAAGGTGTGCGCTTCACTTGTCTCTATTCACTGTGCTTCAAAATTGCACTATTGTTTACGCGGGGAAGCTTGAATTTCCCTGAGGGTTTATGGCCCGTATCCACTTTCATGTTGACTTCCTTTTTTCTAATACTGAGGCAGAGGTGATAGCTCTTTATTCTCCTGAGATAAAAGATCCTTTTCAGCCTGACATGTAGCCTACATAAAACCAGCTTTGGGATTAGTCAATCTAGGAGGAAATTTAGAAGATTTTTCAGCAAATCCATATCCAAACTCCAACAGCGAAAGACAACAAATCCAACATGGCAACTGTTCTATGCGTGATGTGTTTTGCAAGTACATCCCATTTAGACGGAGGCCCAATTCCCAAGTTTGGCATTTCTGACTTCGGTTTCAGAGGCACTTGTCTCCTTTGCTCAGATGGCCCCTCCCAAGCCTTTATCTCTTCTGTTCGGGTCATTCACTGTGTTCTCATGTTTTGTTACAGGGATGAAAAAGACGTAGCTAACACAGAATCATTGCCATGTGTGAAGTCACAGCATGCCTTTGAGTTCTTGAAGTACCTCTGAAAGGGAGGAAGGGTGGAAAGAAACAGAAACAAAATGTGGATCTTTGACTAGGAAGAGAGAAATAAACAATAACGGGCAAAACAGAGGGATATCATGTCTTGACCGTTTTTATACAACGTGCTCTGTCTTGGGCTGATGAGTGATATGAGCGATAGCATGTTTCTACTCAAGGGAGTCAGGTAGTGTTAGTAGGTCAGGAGAGTCTATATGTAAACCCTGGCACCTGAATACAAACGTTATGACACTGCTGATAAGATCAATGTTGGTCAGGCACCTGTGATCAGTTTGATCTGATTTACTAAAGTCTGAAGTGAATATTGAAGATAGTAATCAGGATTTTATTCAATATCTTGGTGAATGTTATCTATGAGAGACACAATTTGATGCGGATCCTTTTTGGGGGAAAAAAATTCAGTCTTCTAAGCACCAAATGCAAAATATTTTGGTCTTCGTGTTGTAATACATAAAAAGCTGGTTGAAATTTGAAACAACAGTTTAAAAAAGAAAAACTATTTCAAGGCCCACACAACAGCAACAATAACCCATGAACACTGTTGAAAAAGTACACAAGTACACAAGTCATACAAGTAAAGATATCATTTTAATATATGACTTTGTTAAAAGTGAAAGTCACTCATATGAATACTACTTGAGTAAAGTAGTGCAAGTAAATTATACATAATTACATCTACATATGTATATACCATTCTGGGTTGACTGATTCTTGGTCGGGTCAGATTATCAAATCCAAAAACATGTCAGTTTTTGGTTTGTATTGTCTGTTTTTCGATAGGATAAATTACTTTTAAAGTAAGCCACACTAGCCCTGATGCAACATGCAATCTTTGAAGTAACTAGAAACTAAAGTTTTCAAGTTAATGTAAAAACATGGCCACCAAAACATAGTGGAAGTATAGTGAAGTAGAAAATGGGAACACTCAAGGCCAAGTACCTTTAAATTGTACTCTGCTAATGTAGAGTGCTTCAGTTGATGTACTGAGTTACATTCTATCACTTCCCATCATCCTTTCTGTTTAGATGACTCATTATTTGGGGTCCCACAGAATCCATTGTTGCATGTTCAAAGATAGCGACAAATATGAGCACAAAGCATTGATATTACAGAATAATTCATATTTTCTATGTCATTTGGGTTACACACACTCACGCACGCACACACACAAACACACACCAAATATATTGTAAATGTCATCTTAAAGATAAAATCATGTTTGTATCTCATCATATTAAAGGATGTCAGTTACTTTTGGGTCAACTGGAACCCAACAGGGAGTTAGACCTCTTATGAACTATTATGAAACTCCAATAACAGAAATCCAGCTAGACTACTGACACACAAATGTGCACAAGTGGGTGTGTTCTTTTGAGATGGTTGTGCTGAATGAAAAGTCGTGTCAATAACTCACTGACGTAGTGCACATGAAAATCAATTATATTCAATCATTTCATACATTCCAAGTGCCAAAACAGAAGTAGCATGTCTGATTTCTGTGGTGGATCATGAAACACATCATTGTATTATGAAATGAATATTATATCAAGCGGATAAAACAATGACTTGTATGTGTTTTGATCTTTGAGATGTTGTACAATCTGGCAAAGACAGGACTCGTTCAAGTTTGAGAATTAAAAACAACACTGTAGTGCTGCTGGATATATCTGTGAAACACTAAAACAAGCAGACCAGTTCAGTTCAGCTATTATAACTTGTGTGACAGATTGCCTGGATGGAGGTAATACATCTGAAAGATGCGTGAGAGCGAGTGTGACAAAGGGAGATAAAGGGGCCGATACAGGGACCTTCTTTTCATCCATGTCTTCAGGTAAATTCACCAAACTGTCCTCCATCCCGCCCTCCATCCCTCCCTCCTCACTGCCTGGGGCTGTTGGTGGGACAGCCTGGCCCCATTTAGGGATTACTGATTGGTTCCCATGCACGCTGGGCTGAAGTGCAAAAGAATAAAGAACACCTTTTGTATTTGACTCCCTCGTATACTAAACTAATTGTAATCCCGCACTCAATGTCAAACATGGGATTGTTGGGAGCCCTAGGTTTTTCTTTAGCACTGGTATCTCTAACTCAGGTAAATGTCATGTTTTTGGTTAACATGTGTAAAAACTCAAAAATAATCTAGTATTCAGATGTTTAAAGCATGTTTTTGATTGCACCATTTTTGTTATTTGCAGATACCTGTGTGCACAAGTACAAAAGGTAAGTCAACTCAGCATCAAGATATTTTAGACCTGACGTGTTTTTGTATCAGTCAGATTCTTTCAAATTGCAAATATCCAACATTCATGATGCACCTTGTGTATCTTTTGTATGATGTTCATTGCTCATTTACCATTAATAAGTCATGTTTTCATCCCCACGTGTTTCTTCTTTTGCAGTGTGCAACATTTTGTCATCAGCAAAGCCCACAGGCCCCTCATCTTATCTTATAAAATGGGAAAATCATCCTAATGCAACATACTATTTTTTGGACCTTCGGGTTAAAAACGCAACTAGCACACCGATTGTGGTGAGCCTGCTGGCACCAAAGACAGAGTGGAATGTCAGGGGTTTGAGACCAGGGACCACATATATTGTGGTTCTGAAAGTCATTCAGTTCTTCCAGGTGGCGTGTATGGATACATTGGAGGCGTTAACAGGTAAAGATGATTATTATTGTTATTATTGTTATTATTATTATTATTATTATTATTATTATTATTATTATTATTATTATTATTATCATTATTATTATTATTATTATTATTATTATTATTATTATCACAACATTCACATGGAATAGATGTAACATCTGTGTGTAACTGTAGTAGAGATTGGATTCATTAAAAATTTTGTTTGGACAACATTGCCACAGAATTCGCCTTAAGAGCTCAAACTGTGCCATACAAACACACGTTCAAAGACCTACATGTACATATCATTCTGATTTTAGACACATGTAAATACAATGGGCTCCCCAATAGACTAATGTGAGCACAACAGTGGACATGACCTGTATCAGATTCTAGCCCAACCCTGCGTCTTTACGCGCAAAAAAAAACGTGGCATTACGCGCGGTAAGACATGTTACGCTCAGACATGTAGCATCCTGAACCTAAACGGTGATCTCTCCCTCGCTTTCTCCCAGTCCCCGCCGCATCGCAGATTGTAAGGGGCCGGGCACTGTCGAGCACTTCCATCATGGTAGAATGGGCTGTAGAACCCACGGCAGAGTTCTACTTTCTGGAGGTGCACTCTCAGGCCAGCGGAATGACGTTCAACCTGACCACCACCAACCACAGCGCAGTGGTGGCGAACCTGCACTCCTCCACCAACTACGACTGCTACGTCTTCACGGCCAACCAGGCCGGAAATGGAACCAGGAGCAAAGTGAGGACCATCACCACATGTGAGTGATCAGTTTCAGTCCGTTTGGAGACGAAAGCGTACCAGGGAAGGGCGGATGTCGTAGCTACAGAGTGGTCAGCTGAATAAACCATGTTGACAACAGAATAACAAGACACAGTCGCCACAAAGAAAAATAATTATACAGTCTTTAACGATATATTATTCAGATGATTTTATTATCATAAACCATCTCTGCATCAAGCGTAATGGCTTATTATGGGTATTATGACGTACTGTGTTCAGTGTCTCCAGATAAAGTGAACGTATTTGCATGAAACTCCACTGAGGTATTACACTCATAGAGTATGTAACAATTAAATAGTGGCAGACTGTCCACTGAGTGAATGGAGGTACTGCTACAGTTTTATAAATGTTCTTCAAAATGTGGGTATTTATCATTAACGTCCCACAATAAAGGCTGTACAACTAAAACATCTACATTTATGGACTGTTAGGGACAATGTTTCTGGCGCTGTCGAGTTTTCTTACCGTAACTGTTCAAGCCTTTGAGCTGCATACATAGTGCAGTGAATCCATTCAACTTCATTGTATTTGGGTGACCAAACAAGCCTCAGAGGCAAATATCAGCAAAATAACTTAAGGTATCAAAAGTAAAAGGATTCATTCTGGGGTAAAATGGAACATGATGTTTTTGGATTAATACTATGGCTGCATTAATGTGTATGTTATATTTTACTGTAGATGTTTGAGATTGAGGTCACATTATATTCAAAGATCATCATTGTGACCTTGTAATATAAAAGGCAACTAATTTTCCACAAGATGTAGTCAAGTAGAAGAATAAAGTTACATAAAAAAAGAAATATTCAAGCACAGTACTGGAGAGTAAATGTAGTTTCTTTCCACCAGTGATTTTCATAAAGCCTAGACACAGAATAAATCAGAACATGTGTTTATGTGAACTAACCCTTTAACCCCACTCCTGAGTCACTGGGTGTGAAAGCTGGATATGAATAACTTGAATGACAACAGTGACGCTTTTGGAGGCCACAACAATTAGCTTGACGTGAGTGAATACGAAATCTGATTGAACGATCCATCTAACTAAGTGCTCACGTCTGTCTGCAGTGGTGGAGCCTCCAAAGAAAGTCACGGTAACACAGACTGGCCGGGGTACGGCAAGGGTGCTCTGGGAGCCGGTGGAGGATGTTCTGTTGTACCACGTCGCCATCCGGGACATAGATGAACCCAACAGCCCGACTTTGTACAACGTTACAGACACCAAACTGGATATTCAAGGAATCCTCCCATGCTCCACCTATCTGATATCAGTGTCCTCATTCAACATGTTCCTGCTGCCGAGCGAGCCCACAGACTTCACATACACCACCAACAGTGAGTCAGAAGAGCCAAACCAATATCAATAACTTGGTGATTAGGATCTAGGTCAGCTATTCTCTCTGAGGCATTGCTTACAGACATGCAGAATATGATCCTTAGGGGAAAAAGGATTAAGATGCCCTGACAGCCTACTTGTTGTTGAGTCAGGCACGAACATAAACCCAAGAAAAAAACTGAAATCTAAGGTGATTATTTTAGTGTTTTTACGCCATATTAGACATGGCATATACAGCTTTAAGAGTATATTGTCAAATGTCTGGAAGGAAGAATATGCCAAAATCAAAAATATTACAATGAGTATGTCACTTGGTAAATACAGGAATAGTGAATCTGGCCAACGGTGTGTAAGTAAAGCATATATATTTAATCTGCACTATGATGTTGATTGACCAGTAGGAGCATGACACAGTTTGAATGACAGCCCTCTCATTTGCATAATCCAGCAAAAATGCATTAAGAAATGTATAAAGAAAATATATGGGAAATTCGTGTGGGAAAGATGGGCCTCGAACACACTCGAAGACATATTTTCCAAAAACACTGACTTGAAATTTTAAACTTCGGGAAAAAGACTCCCACACTCTGTCCGGTTCACATGCAATTAAGTTTATTGATGTTTCAGTGCTTTCTTTTATTTCATCAGGTATCTTACAAGACAATGGCTTCTTAAGTGGGGTCGTGGGGTCGTTGTCTCGCGTGGCCCCCACCGCTTTACATATGAATTTTGTATGCGATTGAACCACATGAAGTCAATACTTTGGGGAAATGTTTTGTGTGTGAGGGATAATTATATGAAAGTGAAAGTGTAAGTCCACTACGGTCTACGTTCTTTTTTTCTCACGTAGAATCAAACAAACATCATACTCTGATGTACTGTGTTTCTTGCAGAGCTGACACCAGTTTCCTCAGTTTCCGTGGACTACACCTGCACCACGAACTCTGCCACGGTGCACTGGTCGGCCGTGTTCGGAGCTGAATCCTACGAGGCCTCGGCGATGGGCGATAACGGCACGGAGCTGATGTGCACCAGCCGGAGCACCAGCTGCCAGATCTCCGGACTGCAATGTGGCCAGAGCTACGAGGTGCATGTGACACCCATTTCAGCGAGCTGCAAGCACATGTTGAACACGACCTGGACCACCTTTCAGACTGGTGAGATACGTGTGTCACTCTAACAGATGTCCATCTCAAGAGTCCATTTTGACCAAATTTATTCAGTGGAGATTATGTGACCTTCTCATGACCACAGAGGTCATTAAAAAGTATTTAAAGGAACTACTACATTGGTAAAACTAAGCATGAAGTCAAAGAGAAAGGCAGGGAGTCCAGGGTAACCAGGGTAACCCTCAAGGTAACTTTTCCAAGTATCACAAAGTTGCATTTTAAAAAGCACAATAATCAAAATCACAGCAGTAGAGATCCTGATGGCTCTAAAAGGGATCTTAAAGTTTCCAAAATACAGCTCCATAGCATTCCTCATCAAAGCCTCGCGGTCTGATAAACATTATTGTCTTTCAAACTACTTTGTAATGGAGTCTCTCTGTTATGAATTTGAAGTCTCCAAGCCCAAACTGATGACACCACTGTGACATTATATGGGTTTGGAACGCTCCTCCCCAACCACCAAAGATGTTATGCAACCGTTTTCACAGGCAGACCAGCAGTCCTCCTTCTAAGTCAGCTGAATCTCCTGTGAAAACTCAGTCAAGTGCCCATTTGAAAGTGAAGTTTCAACAGCGATGACAGAATCACTGCTGAAATGATTCTGAGGAAATGTCTAAATGGAGGAAAGATGCAGTGAAAGAACTTCGTATGAAATAAAACCTAATTTGGCCATTATTTCGCTGGAGAGAGCCAACCCGTAACCCGCCCACGTATGCCAGTTAAAGGGCTGCATGGCTCCGTGTCTATTAAATAATTGGCAGATGAACGGCTCCACCCTGTCTTCTATTTTGTGAAGGCACTTAATCCTTTCAGCTCACATATCACTCCATTCTGTTGGAGAGCCTGGTCGAGATTTTGCTTTGTCCTACCCCATCCCTGGGGCCGCATTGTCTGCTGCTAAGTTGTCATGACTTGGATGATGCTGAATATGATTTGATGACAGGTAATTGTTTCAGGTCAAGGATAGAGCCATTTAATCTGTGAAGGAAGACATTCAATTACTCAATCCAGTGATATAAGGCCCGAGAGCGAAAGGACAAACCATCATTTTGAGATCATGTTGATTTTGTTTTGATAATAATAGTTATACTGACTGAATTCTGACATTGAAATCATACCAAACTGACAGTTAGCAAACATTCATAAAGAAATGCAAAAAGAACAAGATAAAGAAAAGTTTGGGGCTATATGTATACACATAGAGAATAATACACAAAGAAACAGAAAATAGATGAATTACTGAGAGCTAGAGTTAAATGAGAAAGCAAATACGGGAATGATTACAGAGGTTAGTAAATACAGAATCAGATTCAAACCAAAATCTAATTTTATGTCACGTTTTGTGAATTAATGAATGACCAGGTCTTCCATAGATGAATAAAAAGCATGAGCAAGGGACGCTCTGTCATTTTTACTTAGTTGTGATTTTGTTTTTCAATAACATATGTGTCATTGGGCTCCTCGGATTCACAGAGCATGCCCCACATTTGAATCACATCAAACTGACTAATCAGATTGAGGATTACATCAGGGAATTGACTTCAAGTCTTTTTCGTCAAGTTTGTGTCCATTTGTTTTTCACCTCGGGATGTGGATCAGGTCATGTCAGGCATGAGTCCTGTGGGAATAGCTTGTTTACAACTCCTTCTTTTTTTTCTCTCCTCTCCTTGTGTTGTTTTTCAAAAGTTTATTTGAGTGCATCACTAGGTGTCGACTGTGAAAACTGGGTCTCCTATTGAGCTCTACTGTCTACATCATATTGTGTTGTGTTCAGGCTGCTAAGAATGAGCCTGTGTTCGTGTTAAACCTGAAACCTCTTACAGTGAAAAGCAACACTGGAGCGCAATCTTCAGTATCAGGGCGTTTTAACCTGAAAAGGGATTGGCCTCGCCATTGATCTGGATATTTAACCCTATTTACTTTTTGTATTGTTTCTTATTTGACCTCTCTGTCCTTTTAATGCTATCTATCTATCTATCTATCTATCTATCTATCTATCTATCTATCTATCTATCTATCTATCTATCTATCTATCTATCTAT
>JARJLU010011666.1:0-26512 GCA_030272975.1 Sparidentex hasta
ATAGGTTTTAGGGACAAGGACTAGGCCTTGAGTGTCTGTTTATTTAGTAGAGTAACCTTTAACAAACAAGATATTTGGCACATTCATCACCTGTTGTTTTACTTCCATCAAAGAAACGTCAAAAGTGTCCATAACTTCTACTTTAACAACAGGCAAAGGTTTAATTCAAAGTCTTAGCAAGGGCAAAGCATAAATCTCAATGATTATCAATTATTACCAAGAATACCTATTGATTATCACAACTCAGTATATAATAAGGATTAATCTAAAAGAGCTGAGGCTGGTTGAAATACTTAGATATAGTAGAGAATGAGATGAATAGGCCTTCTGGCTGAATGCATTTCCCTTCCTGCTGATAGTCCAAGTCTCTGTGGTAACTCATTGCCTTGCCTAAGATCCCGAAGTTCCAACTCCATTCCAGCAGAGTAAGTGAAAGAAACTCCAGCATAGTAATTATAATCCCCAGTTAGTTGTAAACTGGTGTCATCCTTGTGCTCTGTTACTCTTGGATCCAACTATGAATCTATGGAATTCCATTCTGCAATGATAGCCTGCTCACATACTCTGTCTCAAGGGGTAATCCACGGAAAAAGAGCAGAGGAAGAACATTGTCTCCTCTGTTGCTGCATTTCGCTTACTTCCTTATGTAACCCTTCCACCCCCGACTTGTGATATATGGAATCACCTTAAGCAGCATTAATCCCCTTAAAATTAAAATAGGTTAACATGTGGTAAAAGAGACATCTCAAAGGAAATAAACTTTCTAGGGTAACTAATACAATTTTCACTCTCAAGTAAATACATTTAAAGGATGACAGGATTTCCCTTGGTTTTGTAAACCTTGATGGAATGTAAACACATGGAAATTGCCTTATTAATTTAAACTCCAAGTAATAACACACAAACATACAACAGCTCTGCTTGTTTTATGGTTTTTGTAGTAACACATATTTAAAGGCACATTATTTGGTGCACTTCAAAATTGATGATAGTACCTCCTTATGGGCAATGGTAACAAAATGTTATGAATATAACTTCTGTTCCCTGAAGAAGAGGAATGAGGTACAACACATATAGATGGGATATCATGCCCCTGCTTGGCCTGACTGAAGGCACATCTATTCATGCCTTTACGGCAGATGATCTGTAGTGATGGTGCATGTATGTGCAGGCGGGGCTGCACATACATGCAGCGCCACAGTCGTTCTTCAGTTCGATAGCCGCTCTTCACCAAGCCCAGCTGCACAGCGGGGCAACGTAGTGTTGTACCTCGTTCCTCTCCTTCAGGGAACAGAAGTAATATTCATAAAATTTCGTTCCCTTTCAGTCGATTCACTTGGTACAACACATATAGTATGGGACATGTATACAAGGCCCACAGAGCAGCCACCGAACCGGAGTCAAATCTCCAAGACTCTAGTGGATCATAGACCCAGCAGAAAGGACAGAGTGAGCAACTGAAGGGGCTGTCATATCCAAATCTGAACAAAAGTGTGAGGTGATGACCAACTGGCTGCAGCGCAGATATTACTCACAGAAACCCCTTTTAACAAGGCACATGAGGCCGCCATGCCCCTGGTTGAATGTGTACTCACACCTTGTAGCTCAAGAGCTCAAACGTCATAGAGCTATAGGCTATGGGGATAATCTTAGGCAAATAGGCCACATTCAGGCACAATGTAACCTTAGATCCATCCAGAGTGAATTGGGTACAGGAGGGATGCACAGACAAAGTTTGAAGGTTGCCCACAGGCTTTGCAGAAGTCAAAGCAAGTAGCAGTGCAGTCTTGTATGAAAGAAATTTCATATCAACAGACTCAAATGGGGGTCCACAGATAGCTCCAGGTGGTGTATGTGGAGTCTGCATTGTGCTGGTGTCCAAACCCCTCTCAGTACTGCACCCTTACACTGAGCCCCCCAACCCTTCAGGGATGTATCTGTGGACAGCACCTTGGGAAAAGACACCCTCCCTATAAGGGACTCTTATTGTAGTAAACCGTGTTTCCTCCACAGGAGAAGAGCCGACATGCAAGATGGAGTTCTCGTCAGCCTCCTCTGGAGGTGACGCAGGGCACAGCCAGTGAGAGTAAGTCCAGCATTGAAATGCTCGCATACTTAACAGCCCAAGTGGCACTACAGTGATCATAGATGCGCTCATGCCAGTCAGCTGTAAAATTGTCCGGAAACGCAGCTTGCATCCCAAGAAAAACTAAGCAAGGCAGTGGTGAAACGCAGCCACCTGGTGCTAACCCAAGGAAAGAAGACTGTTGACTCGGGGTCAGTGAACTTTTCTGTAGATTTACTGAAAAACACAGTGTTTGGATGTGCGATAGGGTCGGTGACAGCTGAACCACTGCTCACTCTATAAAGCTCGCAATAATAGGCCAATTGTCCAGATATGCCTTTCTCCTGGAGCAGAGCCAATGCTGCCTCGACACATTTGGTGAATGTTTGGGGGACAAATGACAAGCTGAACAGCAGCACCAGGTATTTTTACGCTGTGCCCTCGAATGCAAACCTTAGAAACTGCCCGTGGTCTGATTGAATCGCTACGTGAAAGTAAGCATCTGTCAGATCGAAAACCCAGTCTTATCGTGCTCAGTAGCTGTTTGAGTGAAAGCATTTTGAACTTGTGAGTTCATAGGTATTTGTTTAACACTTGCAAGTCTAGAATAGGTGTCTCTTTCCCTTCGCTCCCTTAGACTCCGTGCTCATATCGAGACAAGAAAAAGCATATGAAATTAGCGCTCCGCAGGTAGCCAGCAGGGGCAGCAAAGCTAATTTTGAGCCGGCAGTAGCCACAACAAGACCAAGCTAATTGGCAGCAGCTAGTTAACCTGACCCGTTAGAGGTGTTCTTAGCGAGGTGAGGATGACTGTGGCAGTACACATATGTATGAGCAGGTGGGGCCGCACATACGTCACCACATAGAGGTATCTTCAGTCAGGCCAAGTGGGGGTGTGATATCTCATACTGTATGTGTTGTACCGAATGAATCAACTGAAAGGGAACGACTCCTACCATAGGGCAATCCCTCTTGTTACTCCAGCTGAGATAGCACAACCACGATGAGCAGCAGGATTCACAGCCTCACCAAACAGCACTGAAAGGTCGGCCTCAGCCTCTGGCACACCTCCATGACGTCGGCTGAAGCTCCAAGCGCTGTCTGCACCAAACACGTAAGTCTATCTCCCGACTATTTCCCAACTCTACGCCATTGTTCTGTCTTCTGCGCGTGCAATCTTTCCTCTTCCCTTCCTCTTCTCAGTCAGATGAACCGCAGATATTACTCTTCAAGGTCATTCATTCTCAAACGTTGCAATAATTACTTTTAGGTGTTTTAAAATCATAACGAGCCATGAAATACAATATATTGCCAAAAGTATACTCACCTGCCTTGACTCGCATATGAATTTAAGTGACATACCATTCTTTATCCATAGTGTTTAATGTGACGTCGGTCCACCCTTTGCAGCTATAACAACTTCAACTCTTCTGGGAAGGCTTTCCACAAGGTTCAGGAGAGTGTTAATGGGAATTTGTGACCATTCTTCCAGAAGTGCATTTGTGAGGTCACACACTGATGTTGAATGGGAAGGCCTGGCTCTAAGTCTCTGCTCTAATTCATCCCAAAGGTGTTCTATTGGGTTGAGGTCAGGACTCTGTGCAGGCCAGTCATGTTCATTCACACCAAACTGTTTCATCCATGTCTTTATGGTCCTTGCTTTGTGCACTGGTGCACAGTCATGTTGGAACAAAAAGGGGCAATCCCCAAACTCTTCCCACAACGTTGGGAGCATGGAATTGTCCAACATCTCTTGGTATGCTGAAGCCTTCCGAGTTCCTTTCACTGGATCTAAGGGGCCAAGCCCAGCAGCTGAAAAGCAACCCCACATCATAATCCCCCTCCACCAAACTTTACACTTGGCACAATGAAGTCAGACAAGTACTGTTCTTCTGGCAACCAGCAAACCCAGACTCATCCATCAGAATTCCAGATGGAGAAGCATCATTCATCACTCCAGAGAATACGTCTCCACTACTCTAGAGTCCAGAGGTGGTGTGCTTTACACCACTGCATCCAACGCTTTGTATTGCACTTGCTGATGTATGGCTTGGATGAAACTGCTCAGCATGGAAACCCATTCCACAAAGCTCTCTCCGCACTGTTCTTGAGCTAATCTGAAGGCCACATGAAGTTTGGACTGTAGCGATTGATGCTGCAGAAAGTTGGTGATCTCTGCGCACTATGCGTCTCAGCATCCGCTGACCCCGCTCCATCATTTTACATGGCCTACCACTTCATGGCTGAGTTGCTGTCATTTTCAATGGCTTCCACTTTGTTATAATGTCACTGACAGTTGACTGTGGAATATTTAGGAGTGAAGTAATTTCACAACTGGACTTGTTGCACAGGTGGCATCCTATCACAGAACCACACTGGAATTCACTGAGTTCCTGAGAGTGACCCACTCTTTCACAAATGTTTGTAGCAGCGGTCCTCAGTAGGCAGCCCCCGGGCCGCATCTGGCCTGCTGGCTGCCTATTTGTTGGCCCCAACCTATTATTCCTTAACCATGTGTTTTGGTTTGGTTGGCACATGTATACTGGGATTTGTCTCCATGCCAACGATACACATGTTTTACTGGTTCACTCACTCATGCCAGCACAATTTTTAACCCTCACTTTCGTTTTTTTGGAACAGTTCGCATTTTGCCGGCTGTTGGAGCTTAGATTGCAGGAAAATGCCATGTTCCAAGTTCACTGCTAAAAGAAAAGTGGACAGTAAAAAATGGCAATTCAAAGAAGAATGGACTGAAAAATTTCACTCATTCCCCCTCCAACCAACACCAAGATTTCCAATTTGAAACGATATGAGACGAGGCATAGGAATTTTGAAGAGACATTTCCTCAAAATTCAGAGGTAAGCACAACAAAAATAAATGCATTGCAATCGTCCTATCAAGTTGCAAGCAGGATTCTTGTCACATCTATGACACAATAACACAAAGCTACAGAGTGCTCACTTAGATACTTAGAAACATTGTTTTATTCAACTACTTTAATTTGTCAAAATGGAAATTACATTTTATTTTAGTTAGTATGTTTGTTGTTGTTTTGAATGAAAAGGACATTTTGTTCTGAAATATATATAATATTATGCAGTATTATTGATTGTGGCCTGACCGACCTCAATACATGGACCTTTGAGTCATTGAAAAAAATCTTTGTAGCCCTTTAAGAGCTGTATTTGAGTACCCCTGCTTTGTTGAAACAGTCTGTATGCCTAGGTGCTTGCATTTATATACCTGTGGCCATTGAAGTGATTGGAACTCCTGATCTCAATTATTTGGATGGGTGAGTGAATACTGTTGGCAATATAGTGTATATCTTAAAAGGAACATATTTAACCAAATTATTTTTGCATTTTAACTTATTTAGTTCACATTGACCTCATTAACATGAACTTAACGATAATAACTGAATATTGTTCAAGCATCTTATTAACATGAAATGACCATTCCTTTTGAAAGGAAATATAACGGATATTTGTCAGGTTATTACACTTATATGGCAGGTGTGTAGGGATCTTAACTCTTTTCAAAGTGTTTTGAGTAGGAAGGCCGTGCAGTGGCCTATGGTGTGGCCATGTTCAAATGTTGGAGGAGCATTTTGCTGAAATCTTTGTAATTCAAAAGCATTCACTAGACATTATATGGCAAATCAGTATTATTGTTAAAGGTAGTGGCATCAGCTTTGGCAATTACTAGCAGGGTGCTAGTTGCATCAACAGCAGTTACACTTTCTGCAGAAATGGACGGTACACTAGTTGTGGCAATCTGGGATAACTCAACAGGAAGAGAGGTGACAGATATGGACATTGACTTTGCATTTTCACTTGTGTCATCAGGTCATGTAACATCATCACAAGATTGTACAATATCATCAATGACATCTTTCTTGAACAGCAATTTACTCTTACCTGTGTCCTAAGAATCTGCTGGGTCCTTACCAACATAAAGCCATTGATGTATTCAGAGCAGTCCTCTGCGTCTCTACTGGAAAGCTCTGATGCCTGGAACTGAGACAACACGATTAGCAATCTGGAAAAGTGTGTTGGGCAACAAATAAAACAAGCTCTTCCTGATGTCCAAGACCAGGCTCTTCCTCTCCAGTTCCTTGTAGTAGGTCACTCAGCTCTTGCCCTGAATACACTTCTGCTCTCAGTGGCACACAGCACCAAGCATGCGACTACCAGCTCAGACTCTCAGTATTAGGTTAATAGTTCCTGGCCAGCACAAAGAGTCCATCCCAGATGAGCCTCCAAGGATCTGTAACAGGCCTAGGGTGTGGGCCCTGTAGACAGATATAATGTTATCTTGTAACGGACAGAGAAACGATGAGGCAGGCAACAGTGTTTTCCTGTCTTTCTTCTGTCATTATGAAGACAAGAGCCAGATACCAGCATTACCAAGCTCCCCTCACTGGTGTCTTCCTAGGTACACAATTTAGGTTTGAGCTACTATTGGTCAGGGTGACAAACCCCCCACTGATCAGGTAGTCAAAACCCCAGCGCTTTAATTGTACCCTCTCTTTCACCCAACACCCTCTACTCCTTCAACTTCGGATCTTCCAACAACCAAGCAGGTTAGCAAAGAGCTACTATCCTTGGAAAGGAAAGAAGCGCATCAGCACGTTCTCTTCAAAGACTGGTAACGTTGAACTGGGCTTAAATAGCAAAGCACGGCTGAGCACAGGACTTTAAACCCTGGCTGATGTAATGTACATGTGTTCAATTTATGTGTTTGTTCACTGTTTTTCATGTTATTGTGACCTCAGGTCAAGTAATTGGTATTTTGCTTTCCTAGACGGCTAACTTGACATTTGACATCAAATTATGCTTCACACAGACTCAGGGTCTCTGCATGCAACTAACCATCTTCCATAACCTGGCATCACACACACACAGGCAAACACACATTCCTTGAGGCTAGAGCATATCACACCCACATGTGATATCAGTGACTGCCATTATTTCTTTGTCCTGCTAGGCACACACACACTTGTATATAGTACATGTTAGTTAGATTGAGTGCTTTCATCTTTGTGTTAAATAAAAAAACTTTTGAACCTTGTTGCTCTCTATTCAATATCAGTGAATGAGTGAATGTTGCCAACCTCTACATTGTCAAGAACTCTAAAATCCTTTAACCAGTGCTAACTGTTATGGTAAATCTGGTTGCAGTTATTAAGTTAATTATTAACTGTCACACTGCGGTGAGGGATGTCTTGTCTTGGGGTTTTGTCTTGTTAGTTTCCTGTTTTATTTTGAAAAGTAACTCTCCTCTCGTTCAGGTCACTTACCTTTCCTTGTGTGTCACCTGTCTGACGTCATCCCTGATTCCTGATTGTTTCCACCTGTGATCCCCTCCCCCATGTGTATGTAGTCTCTGTCCTCCCCTGTCTTTGTTGCGTGTTGTTGAGTGTTTCGTTCTCGTCGTGAACTCCAAGCCCTTCCACAGCCTTGACCCCTTCCTTGTCTTGAAACCGAAGTTAAGTATTGTCAGATTTATTTCGTGTATATTGTTTTCCTCTGAAGAAGAGTGATTTTGAGTTGTATTGTTTTGGTTAGTGTTTTTGGTTTTTGAGATAGTTAAGCTTATAGCCTTTTTGTTTTCCTCCTTTTGGAGCGCCTTTTGTTTTATAAAGTTTATTGTTTAGAATAGAGGAGATAATTTCATAGCCTGAGTGCTTTCCTCGTTTGAGTGATTTTGTATTGATTAATTTTATAGCTGGAAGAATTTCAGTTCAGTGTAGCCTTTTTCTTTCCTCCTGCGCGAGCGCCCTTAGTTCTTGTCCCCTTGTTGTGTGTTTTGTTTTGTCTCAGCCATCCAGTATTTAATTGCCTGTTTATTTATTGCTCTGTCTGCAGAGAAACAATATCAGAAAATAAAGCCTGTCATTACACCTGCCTTCCTGCATCTGAGTCCTCACTTTCTGTTCAAGTCTGACATTAACCAGGGTTATAAACAGTTAAGTAAATTTTTATGAAATCGATTTAGTAAAATTGCTATATTTTCCCTTCTTCAAGGGTGGTGTCCTGAGGTGATCTGATGCAAACTGGATCATATTATTTATCATAATTAATCATTATCCCAAATAATCATTAATTATTATTGATAGCCAAATTCAACCTAAAACTCCTTTTTATTGTTGTGTAAACATTACTTAACTGGGCCTCGTGTAACACAAGGCCCAACAAATGTGAAGCTGCCAAACAAGCATCTGTTAAAGGGATAGTTAGTGTTTTTTGAAGTGGGGTCATATAAAGTACATACCTATAGTTGATCTGTTCTCTACCGTAATCACCGATCAGGCAGCCTCAGTTCGGAGAAGCAGAGAGCTGCTCCAGCCCAGATGTTCAGCTTTGTATTGCAGTGAGAGGGATCCAGAGAAAAAGCTAAATAAAACACGCAAAACAAGGCTCACCTTAAAAAAATGTATAACAGTTCAAGTTTATGTTGTATAGGGAAAATTCACACTGCTTTATGTCGCAATCAGACCGGCCTTTCTTTTGGCACAAAATTTTCTCAACCGTAGAACCTCAGTATCCCTACGCATTAGCACAACTGTGCAACAGGCAATATGCGAGCGGCGAAATATAGTGCGAGGCCCAGCTGCTGGACGAGAGGTTTACTTTCGATAAAAACTAAACTTAACTTAAGAGGTTCTACGGTTGACAAAAATGTAATGCCAAAAGACGTTTTCTTTGCTTGCTCTTAGACAAACAAATAGGAAAATGTAATTTGAACTGCCAGGGTGGAGGACATTCTCATTGCCCTATGTGTGAAAGAAGCATTATTAGAAGGACAGACATAGAGGGACACCTGAAGGCTTGCAAAGGTGCCACAGGTGTTTGTGTTTGTGACTGCATGGAAAGGTTTGTTCCTGACAAGACTGCTTGTGTTATGCGTGAAAGATAACTTTATCATTTTAAAAGCTACACAGCTAATTCTTAATGCAGCTTTGTTTTAATTTGAGAAACCTTTCCCAGTCAATAAGTCCTGGACAGTGGTAAGAGACCACTGGTTTGGAAAGAGAGGTAATGGTATACACTATTTGTTATCTAAAGTATAAAAAGTAGTAGTACTGCAAAATCATCAACACCTTTTTCTTACATCCTAGGGGTTTCCAAGACAGCTGTATGGAAATGACTGTGGCATCTTCATGGTAATGGTGGGAGACATTATTGGTCTTATTTAATTCTGTGTGCTTACAATATTTAACATAAAATTATTAAAGTTTTATTCATAGTATCCCCTTTACACCATACTGGATGCCCCTTATGATTTCGCTGCTGTAAACTGACCCGCTCATTCAAATTAAACTCAAAATCTCTTTTAATAACATTTGATCTGACATACATGTACAGTGGCAATTACTTTTTCCTTCTTCAAGTGGACATGCCAGTTCTGGAAAGTTGTGGTGTGTTATGCTAATGGAGAACTCTGATCCTCGAAGGTGAGAGCACAAAAATGTTGACATTAAATTGACTTGGAAGTGTTCACACTTTATCTCTGTTATACCTATTAGACATTATTTTTTTTCTTTAACTCTTTTTATTTGAGCCATGGCAAAATGTTTGCCCACTGAAAAGACACTTCAAAGGCCATCTTGTGCGATGAGGTGTCACCAGTCTTCAGACTGAAGAAGCGGAGGATGGATGACATCACTGAGGTCAGATTTTTGGGGGTGCAAATCAGGTACTGTAGGTAAGTTTAGAAGTACCTCCCACTGAAATGCACAGAGGACCAGAAGGGCTTTTTGATAGGCTCCCACAGTGGGATATGCTGTAATAAGTGAATATACAGTCTGGGGGAGCATTCAGGCTAGAGAAACTTGGACTCTGGGAACAGAGGAATGACTCAAGTTGGGTGTGCTTATCCTCTGAGAATGCTATGCCTGTTGCCTCAGCAAGCCAATGTTTCCATTGCAAAAGAGGCTGAGACAACAGTGGAAGTGGTAGGCACATTTTCCTGTTCCATACCGGGATTAATATGATGACAAGCTACTTGTGAAGTATCATTTTGCTACATTCTATGCTCTGTGCTTAAGTATACTATATGGTATATGTATATTTGAAATTAAGGAAAGCAATATGTTATCTTTATGTGAATCATTGAGGTGATGATACTGTTTGTGTAGCAGCTATGCTATAGGAAGACAACCTTTTTTTTTTTCATCTCTGTCATTTTCATAGGGCAACCTTGAGATCAAGATTGTGCATGACTGCAAAAGGACAGCAGAATGGGTGGAAACAAACCAGCATTTGTCAGCAGCACTGAGATCCTCCCAGCGGAATTGGCAGGTTGTGGCATTGCAGTGGCAACCTGTGGCAACCCGTGGCATCTTTGCTTTATGCATCTTTGTTTACACATTTTAATGTACAAAGTTTTGCACAATTTCTCTATGTTTTGCACTTCTAAATATTAACTAAATATGTGTTAATATCTGTTCCATAGCGCGTAATGGAACAGTGAATGTAAAATATTATACTATTCTTATTCTTGTACTATTCTATTTTTATATATATCCAAGCAGTGCAATTCGGAGGGTTGGTCCAAAAAACTGCACATACCTCAGACACAAAAAACTACATATATCTGCGTGCCTATAACTCCCTCACTGTATGTTGCACATTCAAAAACCTTACATCCCCCAGATTCTGTGAATGGAGCTGAATCACTTTGCCCACTTCTGCCTCCCTGGGATTTTGTCCAATCTGTGTGAAACGTTGCACATACACTCTTCAGGTGGACCTGATCTAAAGTTATCAAAAGAATTTTGAATGAAGAAATTTCATGGGCAGGTCAGAAAATCATGGAAATCATGGCCGCGTTACGTAACGCGATTTGCATAAACCCTGCCCTGCTGCAGAAGCCACATAAATACATTCAGCACATTAGCTTTGGTGGTTTTTCCGCTCGCTCTCGAGTCTTGGATAGCATCTCTTCGAAGAGTCTGCAGCTAGCTAACCAGTCAACCAGTCTGATAATTAAAGCGACTGTCACCACATAAAGTCTGGATATCTTATCTCTCTCATCTCCACCAGCATTGTGCCCGCCTGCGACCGTCCCGCCGACAACAGGTGCTCTCATCCCCGCCACCAGCCAGACTTTAGATTCTCTGCACTGACCCGTATTGGACCATGGGCCAGGTCGGGCCAACATTTCCTGTCATTATCCTCGGGCCGGATCGGGCCGGCACTTCATCAAGCATTTGTGTGTGTGTGTGTGTGTGTGTGTGTGTGTTTTTTTTGTTATAACTCAAAATAATGACCGTACTTCCAGCTACAAAAGGCGCATCTCTCTCCTCCCTCCATGTTGTTTGTGCTGCTGCGTGGTTTTACATGTGAGTGAGTGTCCTCGTGCAGAAACCTTTGCTTCTTGTGCACGTGACGTCACTCCCCAAGACATGAGAAAAAAAGCAAAAATATATATTTTTACTAAGGAAAATGACAAAAAATAATAGTAATGCACAGTGATATGAATAAGTAACTTTAATTCAATTAGTGGTTTGGAAATATTACTGTGTTAGATTACTCCTCACTGAAAAAAGTGGTCAGATTAGAGTAAAGCGTTACCAGCATCACTGATTGTGTAGTGTAAGTGCAACATGGAGCTTGAGAACGTCCTTTACAACAGCCCACGTATTAAAAAAATGTTGGGTTTAAATCGGGCTCGGGCTCATGATTGCAGTTAATGTGTCAGGCCGGGCGGCTCAGACACAGCGTGCACAGGCTTGGCAAGGGTCGGGACGGTCTTGATTTTTTTTAAGTGTAAGTGTGTGTGTATGTATGTTATAAATATTGTACAATTTGGCAATTAAATGCATTTTGCTGAAGGTGCAAATCCTGAAAGTGATTTTACACCGTGCATCCTGTCATGCCCATGTAATGTTGGTAAATGTTACTGCATTTAATCATGACATGATTTGGCCTCATTCCCTGAGCGAAGTCCATCTGACAGCACAATGATAATGTATATGGTACATATAGAATAGGACACAGTTCTTCCATACCAAAAATTTCACATGTACTCCACTAGGTGGCGCTGTAATTGATGCAATTATGTTTTTGCCTGTAACTTCAACATTTTAAAAAATACATTCCCAAACCTTCCCCAATAGAGCTAGGTTTTCTGACATAGGCCCCACCCATTTCTACTGCACTTTTCCTTTGTTAAGTTACCACACACTAATCAACATAAATGTATTTTTCCTTGTCACTCTCATTTTTTGTTGCAATAATAGAAAGGTAATGAAACAGTACTGATGTGGGGTCACTCCTGAGGCCAGCCGTATAGTTAATTAATGATTGGTCTAGTGGGCATGATTTGGTATAACAGCTCCAAACCGGCACACACTCAGCCTTTTGCACTTCCAGTGCACTTCCCATTACAGCGAATACCATGGCTCAGACGTTGGCCTGTGTCCTCACTTTTGCCCCAAGCCCGTCATCCTTTGGAGCAAACTTCTGTGGGCTCTGCGGTGCACAGGGTCAGAGTCATGTGGGGGGGCTTGGCCCCCATTCATAACTGCTTGCAGTTCTAGTTAAGTTAACCCTCGAGTCACATTGGGGTACCAAAGGTGTACACTCTGCCCTTTTGACCTCTTTGATTCTCAATATATTGGTCAGCTTAAATGCTAATTTTATGAAACTTGGCCAGGATTTGTTTTTTATTAATACTTAATACTAATACTAATACTAAATTAGATGATCCCCACTATTGTAAGGTGTATAGAATAGGAGATTTGCATCTATATCTACATCCTTTCACCTCTGGTGGACACATTGACTCCCATTATAACCACGTATATTTGATATACTGTAATCCTGACATATTATGATGTTTTTTCCCAAGAATACCTAATAAATCTAGGCCTCTGCCTTCAAAATACAGGGTAGACAGGTTTTAGGTCTGATGACCCCCCCCCCAAAAATGCATGGCAATAAAAACACTGAACACCAAAAAAATGGTCTTGGTTCATGGGAGTGATATAAAAGATTGTGTGCGTGTGTGTGTGTTTGTGTGGGTGTGTGCGTGTGTTGATCAGGAGAGAGCCTGTTTAGGCAGGTGCATGTTTGAAGTCTGTGAGAAGAGTTTGCAGCCTTGTCTGGCTGGTCATTTCTCCAACAGGCAGCCATGAAAAAAAAACTAGAGGAGGCTCTTGTTGCATTCTTGCAGTCCTCTAAAGAGAGTGAGCAGTATTTTACTGAGGTAGATGTTACCTGCAGTGAGGATCCATCTGAAAGCCAGGATGGATCGGGAGGAATTCCTGCCAGGCACAGAGGGGTCCTTCAGCTTGGAGGAGGAAGAGGATGAAGACATGGAGGGGAGGAGGCGGAGGAGGGCGAGGAATAAGAGGAGGAAGAGGCAATGGAGGATGACACTTCTCCATGGAGATCCAGAAATGGGACCTGTGGTCTCCCACACATAAAAAGTCCCTGCCATTCTTTCCCTCTCCTATCTTGACCGACGTACTACACACTTGCCAGGATCAGCAGCCCTGAGACTGTGTTTGACCTTTTTTTCACTGAGGACATCCTGCAGCTAATTCTGCACTTCACAAACCTACAGGGGGGAGGTCAGTAAATGACTGGATAGATTTGAGTGAGGAGGAGCTGCAGGCCTACCTGGGGCTGCTGATATTGGCAGGCATGAGTCAATCAGAAACAGAAAGGTGCTTTCCTCTGTGTTTGCATTCACCCACAACAGGACTGCTGTTTGTCCTGAAGAAAGGCAAGAATGTTCTTGTCTTGAGCTCAAGACATCAGGAGCCAGCGGCCCAGGAATCTGGAAAATGAAAACCTCAGATCATCCTGGATTACCACAGATGCAATGAGGCTGTGGGCCACCTAGACGAAAAATAATAATGCATCAAAATTAATGTTGTTGTCTATTGTAGACCTAATCAAGGCTGTAATAACCTCATCCTAAATATTCCATTTGCACTTTAGATTTGCAAAACATTCATATTTTGTTTTTCTCATTAAGAAAGTCAGGTGTTTTATGACAAAAAGGGCATAAAAACATAAAAAAAAATACAAATATACAGTGGGTACAGAAAGTATTCAGACCCCTTTAAAATTTGCACTCTTTGTTTCATTGCAGCCATTTGCTAAAATCAAAAAAGTTCATTTTATTTCTCACTAATATACACTCATTACCCCATCTTGACAGAAAAAAACAGAAATGTAGATTTTTTTGCAAATGTATTAAAAAAGAAAAACTGAAATATCACATGGCCACAAGTATTCAGACCCTTTTCTGTGACACTCATATTTAACTCACATGCTGTCCATTTCTTCTGATCCTCCTTGAGATGGTTCTATGCCTTCACTGGAGTCCAGCTGTGTTTAATTAAACTGATTGGACTTGATCAGGAAAGGCGCACAACTGTCTATATAAGACCTTACAGCTCACAGTGCATGTCAGAGCAAATGAGAATCATGAGGTCGAAGGAACTGCCCAAGGAGCTCAGAGACAGATTGTGGCAAGGCACAGATCTGGCCAAGGTTACAAAAGAATTTCTGTGGCACTCAAGGTTCCTCAGAGCACAGTGACCTCCATAATCCTTAAATGGAAGAAGTTTGGGACAACCAGAACTCTTCCTAGACCTGGCCGTCCAGCCAAACTAAGCAATCGAGGGAGAAGAGCCTCGGTGAGAGAGGTAAAGAAGAACCCAAAGATCACTGTGGCTGAGCTCCAGAGATGCAGTAAGGAGATGGGAGAAAGTTCCACAAAGTCAACTATCACTGCAGCCCTCTACCAGTCGGGGCTTTATGGCAGAGTGGCCTGATGGAAGCCTCTCCTCAGTGCAAGACATATGAAAGCCCGCATTGAGTTTGCCAAAAAACACATGAAGGACTCCCAGACTATGGAAAACAAGATTCTCTGGTCTATATATCCCAAGCAGGGAACCTGCAAGGACCCTATTGTTTTTCAACAATAAGCTAAGCAGCTCGGACCCTAATAAAACCCTAATAATTCTTGCTTTCTTTCTTCTTCTTTCTTTCGAGGAAGTCATACCTCCCATGGGCAAAAACTCACCAAACTTTACAGAAATGTCCGGCCCCATGCCAGATTTACTTAATTCCAAGGACATGTCAATATTTCTCCTGGGGGGGGCACAACAAGCATTTAAAATTTTAAAAACTTTAAAAATACCTACAAAATCAACAGTACATGCTACAGTTTTGAAACTTTCACCAAACCGTAGCCCCAATACTGCTGAAACTTTAGTCCACTTAGACTCATTATGAAGTACATCACTCAGTTTTTTTCAAAACCTGTAAAACTTATAAAACCTCTTCTCCCACAATTTTTGCTCAATTTTCCTCAAACTTGCTAGAGAGCATCTTCAGACCGTCCGCCACAAAACTTGTTTCTCAGATTTTTGATTTATCAAGAATTGAGCCTAAAGTGCATCAAAATGTTTGACTGTAAACAGTGCTGTAAACATACACTATCAAATTCTTGCTAAATACATTTTCAATCTTCCTGAAAAAAATTGAGAATATTTTGGAGTCATGGTAGATGACATTTGACAAATATCAGAATTTTCTTTCTTTTTTTTTTTTTTTTTTTTTTTTACCTTTTTGAGAACATTTTGAATTCTGCTCCCATGCAAATAATTGCAGTCAATGCAAGCAGCATTTTTAAACATCAGTTGTTCACTTATGGAGCAAATCAATAATTTTTAAAAACAAAATACCAACATCTCCATGCTGCAATATGTGTATGTTCAGATTTTTGTCTTGATAACTGAATTTTTTCAAAGTGGTTTCAAATCTGGCTTACTGAATTTGTGAAGCCACTCTAGTACTAGCACTTGCCAGTTAACTCAGAGCGATAGATGACAGTCTTTTGTTCCAGATGTTGTGAGTTCAAGCCTCAAGTGGTCCAAAATGAACATTGTTGTCAACTGTCTTGTCTTCCTGTTCTCCTGTTTGTTGCCCAGAATTGCCTAAATTTGCCAAAAGTAGCCCGGACCCGACCCATCGCTGCACAGCAGCTATAATTATGGCCCCTGTTTTTCTAGGGATTATTATTATTAGGGCCCGAGCAGGGAACCTGCAAGGACCCTATTGTTTTACAAATGATTATTATTATTATTATTATTATTTTTCTTTTTGACCTGCAAGGACCCTATTGTTTTTCAAATTATTATTATTAGGGCCCGAGCAGGGAACCTGCAAGGACCCTACTGTTTTTCCAATGATTCTTTATTATTTTTTTTCTTTGTCCCAAATGATCGCATTTTTTACTGCCTGAACATGCCCCAAAACTCACCAAACTCACACCTGGCAAAACATTTTATAATCTATTGTCGTCCTGACTTTCCACCACTAGGAGCTCTGTTATTAAGGAAAGTGCATTTTGGTTAATAACTCATATACTTTGTCGCACATTCAAAAACCTTATATTCCCACGTTCAGTAAATTGTGCTGAGTCTTGTGGTATAGGCCCCGCCCATATCTGCCAACCGTTTATTTTGCTACATCGCAAAATGTTGAAAACCTACTTTTTCAAACAGCTGAATTGTTTGGTGTAGGCCACGCCTACTTTTGCTCTAACTTTCCATTCGCAAAATCGTGACAAACATACTTTTTCAAACTCGTCCTAGGCAATTTGAGCGATTTGCACCCAACTTTGCGTGAAGCATCTATGGACATTCATGTAGGACATTCAGCTTTCAGCTCATGGTCTTATTTCAGATGTAGGACTTACACTTTTGGCTGTAGAAGTCCGAGAGCAACAAGCACTCCAGCAGCTCCCCCGTAAGCCTCAATGTTAATTTTGAGCATAGGTTTCTGGAGGAGAGCAGACAGTACTTGTTTTGTCTCTCGCTCTGCTGCTGTCATTTTTTACTCTCCAGAAATAAAAAAAATGATATCACAGATTTCAGTAATGTCTCGGACACAATGGAATATTTTGGCGATAACCATTAAATTTTTTTCGAAACTGTTCACCTTTTTAAGCTCTTTCAGCCCTCTTACTTTTTAGCTTTCATCATGCAGCACACCCCATTAGTTAATCAGTTCTTCTCTGATCTGGCTGGATTCTCTGGAATTTTTTTCAAGTTCTCCCAAGAGAACCAGTGCGATTGATAGAGTGGTGGCACACAGACTCCATATCTGTGCTGTGAACACTGTGTTTGAGCATGAATGTGACATCATCCAGTGTTTTGAAACCATCAGGGGAGTTTGAGCCTACCACTCTGCAGGAAGTTTGAATTTGAGGTGAATAAACCTGTGTCTACTGCAGAGTCAACTAACCCGGGTGTAAATGCAGAGTGTGCATATTCCTATTGCACACAAAAGCCCAAATTAAGTGGGTTTAAATTAGGTTTTGGACAAGTGGAAAAGCAGTACTGGTGATCTGGGAAGTTCATGTTCTAATCATTTTCCCACATACTCCATGACATTTCTCCAGGGGGGGAAGAATCATGGAACATTCCCATAATAGTTGCATGTATATGGGCTGTTCTTTTCTACATTTCCAGCATATATCATCTTTAATGAAGTTAATTAAGTCTTGGGATATGATAATCTGTGAATTATTTCATGTGAGTACATTTTCCTCTAGCTTCTCTAATAATGTTCTTCAGTGCTGAATCGAATTCTCTCCCGTGTGATTTCATTAAATGTACAACCCAGGCCTTTCTTCTTTGTTATTCTAAGAGTATTACGTTCGCGGCTATTTATCCAAGGACAAATCTCATACCACTTAGATGCTTCATGGAACATTGTTGGTAGTTGTACATATTACTCTTTTGGGTTTCATGATGGAAGTGAACATTCCCTTTAATACAGTGTCTAATCTGTAAATATTTCTAGAAGTGGCCTTGTCCCTCCAGATTGAAATTTTCCTTCATTCTATTATAGGGGAGGAAATTGCCCTCTTCAAAAAGGTCACTCAATATTCTGATACCTTTTTTAACATGTGAGCCCAATAGATTGTTTATCTACCTATGTTTAAAAAAATATATTTTAGGGTTCTGCAATATGGACGCATATGTATGAGTATTGTGCAAAATCTTACAATCATACAGTTTATGTGTACTTCTTGCTAAAGTGTAAATGTGCTACAAAAGGATTCATCACATTATTTTTAATGTTTGTGCGAGAACCTCCATAGGTTTCAAAGGACAGGTAAGTTCTTGTTCAATCAGGATCCCATCCAAATCGATATTTGTTCCAACCCAAAATCTGATGAGCTTGGTCATTTCAAAAGAGATTCTATAATATTCTATATTTGGTATTGATAGTTCTCCCCTCATTGGCTGGCAAAGCTCATCCATTTGAATTCTAGGCTTTCTTCCATCCACAAGAAAATGTTTTATCCTGTTGTTATATCTTAGTAAATACTTGATGTGGATACACAAAGGTATCAGTTCAGTTAAGTCATTTATCTGTGGGGGCTACAGCTGTCATGTCTCAATCTGTGTTATACTTTATGTTTTCCACAGCCTGTTTTACTTTGGAGTATTTACCTTTCCTCTCATTTCAGATCCTCTCTTCATGCCCTTGTGGGTTCTCCCACCACCATGATTGTCTGACCCCGCCCTGAATTCACCTGTTCCCCATTACTTGTTCTGTATGTATATATGGTCCCTGTGTTTCCCCTGTCCTTTGCCAGTTCATCTTTTGTCTCTGTTCTAAGTAGTGTTTTTTGTTTTTTGTCTCTTGCCTGTTTTCCTCAACCCTGTCTCTGCCTATTCCCTGTCAGATGTGTTTGCCTTCCTCTGACTGACCCTTGAACCTTGTTAATTAAAGCCTTTTTACTTAAATCTAAACATTGTGTCAAGTCTTGCATTTCAGACTGTTCGTTTGTCATCAGCCAGTAGTGATAACAACCATCTTTATTGTGTTCATGTTTCCCTGTTATGTATGGTGTAACTTTCTCAGATTATCTTGATTAACTTTAATTTTATCAAGCACTGTTTCCATTTTAGAATGGCCTCTCCTATCACTGGGTTCAGTACCATTTCTAAATATGTTCATCCCTTTTGACAGCTTTCGAAAATTAAATACAGCTAGTAGGTTGCAGCCACCATGATACTTTGAGCCCTTCAGCTCAGCTGTTAGCCAGAAAGATAACGTTATGCTAGCAAGATTCAAAGACGACATTGCACATGTTCAACAAACAGTAACTATCATTTCACAACATGTTAAACATAAAGACAAGCTAGTTAACAAGCCATGCCACTGTCCCAAATCACAAAAAAAAATGCTGCAGCCTGAAGTAGTGAGTTAAACAGTGAACTCGATGTGGGAGGATGGCTTGATTTTATGAGTTAATCATTACTCGACAATTCAGCCAGCCGATACCATTTCATAATTTAGTACAGCCGGGAGCGAAGAGGTTGATGCAATGTAGAACTCCACCTTGTGATGTAAATAAGATATTAAAATTTTTATTTACTGTATTTCAAACGTTGAGGTGTCTGCAGTCAACTGGAACCAGTGCCACTCATTTTAAATACAGGATATAGCAAATTCATTTAGAATAGTAAACAGGCAGTCTGGGTGGAACTACTTCAAGCTGCAGTCAGCCATATGTGCTATTGTGTGTATTACTGTAACCACCATCACCACAGCTTTGTGGTTAAAACATAGAATAAAACACATAGATAGCAGGGGTCCTTACTTGTCCTAACTCTGTGTCGCTCTTGAGTCCTTACAAATCCAGCAGCTCCCTCCATCTCTGAAATGATGCGCCGATATTTATCCTTGTTCTCTTTCTGGCTTGGTCCAATTCTTTGTTTTTAAACTACTTTTCTTCATCAGTCTTCTTATTTCTTCTCTTTGATGTGGAAAATTGTGGGGTATTCTTCTGCTTTGTTGTTATCTGTTCTCCGCCATTGTTTACAGTTTTGGCATGAACATATCTGACCAGGTAAGAGCAGGCACTGCGCCTACACAGGAGAGGGGCATTGCCCAGTATGTGTTGCGTAAGGGAGGGGGTGTCAGGCTCGGACAAAGGAGAGAGGACTCAGATGCAGAATGGCAGAAGTAATGTCAGGTTTTATTGACTGGTTGCAGCTCTTCAGCGTGAATGACAAACAAATGGCTATGAAATGCTTTGAGACAAACAGGACACACAGACATAAAACACATAGAATGAAAAGCACTCCACTTGGAGGAAAACAAAAGGCTATCAAACAGCAAATCTATGACATCAAACACTAACCAGAAACAAAATCAAAATCACTCATCCAAAGAGTAACAAAACAGAAAATAAAACTTGACAATACTTAACTGAGACAAGGGCAAGACTGTGGAACAGGGCTTCAGTACACGACAGAGGACGAAATACTTTGGCGACACAGACAGGGGAAGACAAAGACTTTATACATATGGGGGAGGGGAACACAGGTGAAAACAAGGATTAGGGATGACGTCAGACCAGAGACACAAGAGGAAGGGCAAGTGACCTGAAACAAGAGGAGAGTCACTTTCAAAATAAAACATGAAATTCACAGGACAAAAACCCAAAACAGGACAATCCTCACCGCGATGTGATGGGGGCAGCCGGCAGCATATGCAGCATGCATCCCTTGGCTCTGATTGGTTGTACTGAGCTGAGAGCAGTGGATTCTTTCAAATCAAATTAGGGCCACTGGGTGGAGCCACAGACAGTGGATCTTTACACAGCTGACCTGTATCTTATTCCACTGTCAGATAATCAGAATCAGAATCAGAAATCCTCTAATGTCCCGCAGACGGGGAAATTTGTTTGTCACAGCAGCGACAGAATATTACAAAAAACAGAAACATATTACAAGAACAGGAACAATAGAAAACATAAGCAATAAAATTAAAAAAGGGAAGAAATAGACATATATACATATTTACATGATATAGTGCAAAATTAACAGCAGTTTTTTTTTTTTTTTTTCTTAAATGTAGATCTTAAATACAGATGATAAATATGGAATAATTATGGGTGTTAAGGAGATTGACCAGATAGTGCAAAAACAGAAGTGACCTTGCAGGGAACAGGGTGAAGTCAATAGGCTATTGGGAGCAGTGCTGGTTGTAAAGTCTGACAGCAGCAGGGAGGAAGGACCTGTGATACCTCTCCTTCACACACTGAGGGTGTATCAGTCTGTTGCTGACGGAGTCGCCCAGTGCTGAGATAGTGTCCTGCAGGGGGCGGGACTCCTGCACCAGCAGAGATGAGCAGCTTGTCCATCATCCTGCTCTCTCCCACCACCTGCACTGAGTCCAGAGGGCATCCCAGGATGCAGCTGGCCTTCTTCATAAGTTTATCAAGTTTCCTCCTGTCTGCTGCCGAGATGCTGCTGCTCCAGCAGCCTACTCCATAGAAAATGGCTGATGCCACCACAGAGTCATAGAAAGAGGTCAGGAGTGCCCCCTGCACTACAAAGGACCTGAGCTTCCTCAGCAGATACAGTCTGCTCTGATCTTTCTTGTATGTAGCTGCAGTGTGATCAGTCCAGTCCAGTTTATTGTTCATGTGAACTCCCAGACACTTGTAAGATGTCACCATCTCAATGTCTGTTCCCAGGATGTTCACCTGTGTGCAGGGTTGTTTGTGCCTGCGGAAATCCACCACCAGCTCTTTGGTTTTCCTGACGTTGAGCTGGAGGTGGTTCTGCTGACACCAGTCCATGAAGTCCTTGATTAGTTCTCTGTAGGCTCTGTCATCCCCGTCCCTGATGAGGCCGACACTAGCAGAGTTGTCAGAGAACTTCTGTAGATGGCAGTGAGGGGATTGGTGGTACAAGTCTGCGGTGTACAGGGTGAACAGGAAAGGGGCCAGAACAATTCCCTGTGGGGCCCCTGTACTGCAGATTAATGTGTCCGACATGTAGTCCCGAGTCCTCACATACTGTGGCCGGTTAGTGAGGTAATCCAGGATCCAGGATATGAGGTGTTGGTTCACCCCTGCCAGCTCCTGCTTGTACCCCAGTGCAGGCTGTGTAGTGTTGAAGGCACTGGAGAAATCAAAGAACATGATCCTCACAGTGCTTCTAGGCTTCTCCAGGTGAGACAGTGATCTGTCCAGGAGGAAGATGATGGCATCGTCTACTCCAATGCCTGGTTGATATGCAAACTGTAGAGGGTCCATAAAAAGACCCACCAGAGGGCGGAGATGGACGAGGACCAGCCGCTCCAGGGTCTTCATCAGGTGTGAAGTGAGAGCAACTGGTCTGTAGCTGTCCTTCTTGGTGAGGGATCTTTGGTACAGGTACCACACAGGAGGCTTTCCACAGCAGGGGCACTTTTCCCAGCTTCAGGCTCATGTTGAATATATATTCCACAATCCTGCGCAGCTGGTCTGCACAGGACTTGAGGAGCCTGGAGCTGATCCCATCTGGTAGCTTTCTTCACTTTCATCTTCCTCAGCTCATTTCTCACCTGGAGAGACGACAGGGACAGAGTGGAGCAGGGGGGCTGAGTGTCTGATGTTGGAGGAGGGTGGATGTCAGGGGGGCAGTGGCGGAGGTCTGTGACATGAAAGCTGTAGAAAGGGAGGTAGAGGTGAGAATGGGGCAGTAAACAGGGGGGATGGAAGAGTCGGGGGGCAGCAGAGATGGCTGAGCCGGGGGAGGGGTGGGTGTCTGGTCAAACCTATTGAAAAACAGATTCATGTCTGATCCCAGCAGACTGGGAGTCTGGAGTCCTCTGACCTGAGATGGTTTTAAGGCTTTTCCAGATTCCACTGATGTTTCTCTGCTGCAGCTGGTTCTCCATCTTCCTCCTGTAGCTGTTCTTCCCCTCTCTGATCCTCCTCCTCAGCTCCTTCTGCATAGCCTTCAGCGCCTCCTTGTTTCCTGACCTAAAGGCCCATTTTTTCTCCTTAAGAAGGGCCTTTGTGTCTGGATTAATCCAGGGGTTCCTGTTAGAAAAACACAGTACAGTCCTGGTGGATACAATGTTATCAGCACAGAAGTTTATATAGTCTGTCATGCAGCCTGTTAAGCTGTCGATGTCCTCCCCATGAGAAACACACAGTTCTTCCTACAGAGTTTGAGTCAAAGCAGAACAAAACAAAACAAAATAAAACAAAAAACTGCTGTTAATTTTGCACTATATCATGTAAATATGTATATATGTCTATTTCTTCCCTTTTTATTCTATTGCTTATTAGTGTGAATGCTGAAGACATTCACACTATTGTTCTTCTGTTTTTCATGATTCTGTACGTTTTTTGACACGCTTCTTCTCCTACAGCTTTTGTGCTACAGAAACCATTCAAGTATCAAAATGTGCAGCTTTTTAAGTACATTACTGCTTCTATTTTTCTATCTTTTATACTTTTTGAAATATTAAGCTTTTTATGCAAAATTTTGCCCATTCATCCTTATGGGGATTTTTTCAAAATTCATTCAGCTATAACTTCAGCATATGTTCAGCTATTGAAACCATTCAGCTATTAAAACGTTCAGCTTTTTAAGCTCTTTCAGCCTTCTGCTTTTCAGCTTTTCAGCTTTTCAACTTTTTCATAAATTCAGCTTTTTATGAAAAAAAATTAACATTGACGCAAATGGGAAAAGCTTCAAATCCTCTTCAAAAATCCTTGACTTTCAACCTCTTCTTCTCCCTCATGCTTTGAGCTAGAGACACCACTCCAACTTTAAAAGTGGCACAAAACCTTGAACTACCGGGCTCAAATTCAGTTTTTAAAGATATTGTACGATTTTGGACTAATCACAGTTTTAGTTTGAAGAACTTTTAGCCCGTCTTCTGACTTTAGAATGGGTGTGTATTGCGTGAGCTAGAGTGCGTGACATCATCAACTGCTGCACCCCAGAGTGTAGAGCAGCTCCGAAAGTGAGAAAAAAATTCTCCTCAGCTTGATTTAGATCCAAAACCTTTCGCTCAACATGGACAATGTATGCATACAAATGTAGGAAAACTTGTTGGCTTTCAGATGATGGTCTCATTTCAGATGTACGACTTACAGTTTTGGATGTGGAAGCCCTGGAGCGACAAGAAGTCACTAAGCCGCCCCATAAGCCCCAATGTTAATTTTGAGCCTAAATTTCTGGACGACAGCAGACGCTACCTGATTTGTCTCTTGCGTTTGTGCCCTCATTTGTCACTTTCCAGAAATAAAAACAAGATCACCGAGTTCGGCTGTGTCTCCCCTCACTCACCATATAGATATTTTGGCCCTAACAGTTACCTTTTTTTGTAAAATCGCAGGGGTTTGGGAGGCATTTTCCCATTCATTCTTATGGGGACATTTGATCTCTGCTACTTCTCCAGCGTGTGTATCTGTAGAATGCGTGTGTATTGCGTCAGCTAGAGTGAGTGACACAATCACTTGATTGGAGAGCAGCTGGAACACTGGAGAGAGAATTCTCTTCAGCTGGATTTGAATCCAACATCTTTTACTTTACATAGACGATGGAGCCATTTTAAGCTCTTTCTGTGTTTTAAAGGGGACATATTATGCAAAACCCACTTTTTCCTTGCTTTACTATGTATAATTGCATATCCGGAGGGCCTCCCAACCCCTTAAGAGTGATTTAGGACCTCTACGTCAGTGTTTTGTAAACAGGCGGAGTCAGGAAATGTGTCTCTAAAAGCACTCCTGCTCTGTCGTCGGATGCACGGACACTCATGTTTCCCTACATCGCCTCCCTACCAAAGAGGATATCAGAGCGAAGTGGCTAAATTTTATTTTTCAAGGAAACGTCCCAGCTTCACTGAGCAAAAGCGTTGTTGTCTTTGCCAGTCACTTCACACCGGACTGTTTCAGCAACCAGGGTCAGTATCAGGCTGGACTGGCAACGAGATTGTTCCTCAAAGATGGATCAATACCCACAGTCCGTGTCAACGCCACAGAAGAAGAAACTGTAAGTATTTTTAAAAACAGTGTAGTTTGTGTTACTTTGGCTGTTTAGCACCTGGCCGAGCAGCGCTAGCTAGCCATGGTCATGTTCACGGCTGAACAGCGCTAGCTAGCTCATCGTCCGCGGACAACTTCTCAGTTGCTACAGCTACTGTTCCGACATGAACACGCATGGGAAACCGTCTCCTCCACATGATCACAGCCGATCAGACGGTATGAAATGCTCTGTTATTCACGGCCAGTGAGCTACGTTACGTCAATTAGCATATTGTGCTAAAGGCTAAAGGACAATGTGTTAGATGCCCAGGAGCACCTTGGCAGTCGAACGACTTATTTTGTGTTGATATACATATATATGTTGTAGTGTTAGCTGCTGGTACGAGAGACCCGATCGGACAGTACCAAAACTTTATCTGCAGTCAAGCAATCATTACTTTGCTTTGGAGCCTGAGACAGGGGTTACCTGTCTGCTGTGCTACGATTAACGTTAGTTACATGAAGGCACGGACACAATATGTATTGCTCACTTACTAAATCTAATGTGAAATGAGGAATTTGCATGGGTTTGCTCGGATTATGATTTGCCAGAATTTGCCTTATCAAATGGATTGTTTAAATCATCATTTCTGTCTACATAGCTTTGTTTTATGTAACATGAGAAACAGACACATAACATATTCTTTCCTTTTGTGTTTAGCCAGGCACATCTGTACAGCAGTCTGTGGTGCACCATGTTGCCTGCCAGACAGACCAACCAGTGAAATGCACGGTTGGCACACAGCTTTCCATGAGAACTCTCCGGCCTCACTTCAGAAGCACAGGTCTGTTGAACGAAAGCATATGATGTAATGTGAGTCATTATTTTACTCTAATATGTAGTTTTGTTTTACTCTGTTATGAATATGGATGGGTGGACAGCTGATTTTAGTTTAGTGTGTATATTATGATTTTTAAAGTACTGTTTTTCCACCCAAGACTCTACCTGGCTGCCCTGCATTACAATGAAAATACTGACTGACCACAGGCAACATCTACAGGTGGAGAGCTGCTGTACAGTCAACTTCCCCAAATCTAAGCATGGAGAATGAACTGCAAAGTCTGTGAAAGCAGAGCCAACATTCCGCAAGTTTTACAATCTTTTATTTGAACCCCATGAATAAAAAATAAAGATGGACACACAGGCGATAACACAAACGGTGGAAAATAAACACAAATAAAATCTGAATTATTTTTTTGATGGTTTTCAAAATAATAAATAAGGAGAAAGTATAAATTAGGAGAAATACGAAGAGACACTTGACAACACTGCAGCACAAGGCTTTTTGGTTCTAGTGCATTTTCTTGTAAACATTATTTTTTGTTTATTGCACTGCAGACTACGTTGATGCACTGTTGGACCTGATCTTCAAGAAGGTTTTCCAGGACCCTGGCCCATATGTGAACGAGGTGCTGAAACTTACAATCCCTGAAGACCTCTCGGCTCAGTATGAAAGACCCAACAAGCTGGACGCTATAGCCAGTTATGTGCCAAGGTTCAATCAAGGACAGGACTGAACCTAACATACTGTCCTTCAGCGTCGGGGAACTCTGCATGAATCCTCAGCACCACACAGGCA
>JARJLU010011667.1:0-15563 GCA_030272975.1 Sparidentex hasta
GAAAGAATAAGATCCCGGATACAAGCGGCTGAAATTAGTTTCCTCCGCAGGGTGGCGGGGCGCTCCCTTAGAGATAGGGTGAGGAGCTCTGTCACCCGGGAGGAGCTCGGAGTAGAGCCGCTGCTCCTCCACATCGAGAGGAGCCAGTTGGGGTGGCTCGGGCATCTGTTTCGGATGCCCCCGGGACGCCTTCCACGGGAGGTGTTCCTGGCATGTCCCACTGGGAGGAGACCCCGGGGAAGACCCAGGACACGCTGGAGCGACTATGTCGCCCAGCTGGCCTGGGAACGCCTTGGGATCCTCCCAGAAGAGCTGGAGGAAGTGTCCGGGGTGAGGGAAGTCTGGGTGTCCCTGCTCAGACAGCTGCCCCCGCGACCCGGTCTCGGATAAGCGGAAGAAGATGGATGGATGGATGGATGGTCTGTGTTGGAGAGATGTACTTTATATTGAAGTTACCATGCTAACCAGCAAGCCCCAGGCCTAAAAACCTTTCTCCCAGCAGCCCAAAGCTCCTGTGCTAGCAGTATAAACACCACACTAGCTGCATGGCTAACTGAGCTAATAAACTATGGATAGCTGCAGCCATGGATTTGTTGGGAGTATTAACAGGTAGCACCTTCAGTGATTAAAGGGTGTGATGTGATCGCTGACTTCTGAGCTGCAGATGTGTTTCAGCAGAAAGTTAAGATCAACCTGAGTTTATGAAAAGATATTTGTCTTCTGATCCAATCGCCTGAAAGAACAAACCTCCTCTCAGTATCTGCTCTGGAGCTAATTAACATTATATCATCATCATATGCAGATAATTCACTAATTTATCTGTCAGATGTTCATAATTCAGTGTGTTTGTCAAAGTCTGACAGATAATATCTCGAACATCTTCAATGCAAATCTGCTCACCTATCTGAGGCAACAAGGTCGTCATTATCGCCCGTCGTTAGCTGAACTGAGCCTCTACAGTGGGTCAGCACACTGAGCTGGACTGTTGAACATGTGAGGAGGAGGTTTATTTTGTGTGACAAGAGGAAATGAATTAAAAACTAAAACATGTTCCCTGAACACTGAACTGACTCAAGAGTGACTCAGCCAAGCCTCGACTGACCATGAAGAGTCAGAACAACATTTATTGAACCGGTGGAGTCGGCCTCACCTCGGACCCCGTCACCACCTCCCTTCTCCTTTGCAGCCGCTCCACATCGTCGATCTCGTACACCTTTATCTCAAACGGCTCCTTCAGGGTGCCGCCCAGCGGAGGCAGGTCCACCCACTGACCCCCCACCTTCCAGCCCAGAGAGGAGGTGTCGGGGAGGGCAGCAGGGATCAAACGGCGCCGCTGGAAACCTGATGGGAGACAATGAATAAAGGAGAAGTTCACTCAAACAGTAAGTCCAGTCATCGTGTGTTCTCTCCTGCTGACTGTCAGTGTGTTTACACGCACTTAGTCAGATTACAGTCATAGTTCATCTATGGTACTCAATCAGACAACTGCAATTGTCCGAGCATACATGCGAAACATGAGAAATTCGAATTACTGGCCGGAGCATGTCATATCCCGGTACGCTAGGTGGCGCTGTACCCATTTCAACTAGTTCAGACTAAGGTGTATACATGCATCTTATAGATCCGAACATAGTCGGACTAACCCAGTAATTCAGTTTTCTTAAGTGTCATGTAGACGCACTGACAGATCACAGCAGATGAGCTGTTGGAGACTTCTGATGATTTAAATTAAGTCTGCAGCTGCTTCAGTTCTTTAGCAGAATGCTGCAACTCTGATTTACTGTGAAGCTCCAGAACTGTTTTTTTATTAGGAGATGAAAACATGAGTGAACTGCTCCTTTACCAACAGGCTGAGATAACATTGTATTTAGATATCAGTATCTGACAGCTGGCTCACAAAGCTCATTATTTTTAATTATCTTCATCTTTTCTCTCATTTTAACTCCATTCTGTGTCAACAACCGTTTGTGCTGCTGATGAGGTTTTAACATCCTTTCTTCAACCTAAAGACCTCCAACTTATTTTAATGACTCTTTAGACATGGCTGTCAGACAGCTGTGTTCAAATTAATTTAATGGTGATCAGAACTAGAGAGATTTAAATGTAGCACCCCTTTGCCACAGACCACAGGCTCCAACGCCCTTTAAGGCAGATGTAGACAGACAGCAGTGTAGGATTGCAAATGAATGAAGCATCGGCGAGCACAATGAACAGAAAGCCACTTATGATTATTAAAGGCCTGAGAACCAGTGACAGATTGAGGAGGTGTGTGAGTGTGGTGGATGTAGAGGGAGGGTGTGTAGGTGATAATTGGAGTTGGATATGTACACCAGGAGTCGCCGCGGCTTCATGAAATATTCATGAGGCAGAAACAAGCCGAGATCGAGCGAGTGATGGCAGGCAGATCACACGAGCACTGATTCCATATGCATCAGACTGCCTGACCTGTGTGTCGCTGCTGCCAGCGAGCCGCATGAATCACAATCAGCTGCAGGAAGGTAACAGCGGCGAGGCTGAGCCGAGACAGCACGTCCCAGATAATGTGCAGAGATGCAGATTTAACGATAACGCCAGGATGAGAGACACATTCATGCAGTGAAACATAAGCCTTGGATAGATGCTCCCACAGCAATGATACCTGAACTCTTCATCGTGCTCAGCATTCATGAAAACATTACAGAGAACTGACGCCTTCATCCATCTCACACGCTGATGCACATTTTTTAAAAAGTCATAAATATGTTAATTTCTTCATGTAGCCAGTTTTATGGCTCCTTCACTCTCTGGATCAATACGCAGAGAAACAGCTGATAAATGTCATATTTAAGCTTTGAACGTCCGTCTTAAACTTTGACGATATAAAAAAAATTCAATAAAAAATAGTTAGATACACTGCAAAATATGACAGCCTCACTGTGCAACATTCTTCTACATGAGCTGCTGGTTTTATTCACTATCCATTACTTTTAATGCCCATGAAAGTACAAACTATAATCCATCTAAAGAAACACAACCACTTCAAATAAAGTTCAGCAACAAATCCAGTCGACACACACAGACAGTGTCAGCTGAATACTGAGTACACTAATGACTGCAGTGCACAAAGTCAACTACTATCTACTGTATACTAACACTTTACACAGCAGTGAATGTTCAGTCGTTGCTTTTACATGAGCAGATTTGTGGATATTCAAGGTTCCTAAAAGTTCAGAAAAGTCTAAACTAATATCTAAGTGTTTTTATCACACGTCTGGCTCACCTGTTCTCCAGGATCAGGTAGATATTCTTAATGCTGAAAAACAGCATGACTCATCGTGCACTGTGCGGAGTCAAACGAATCATGAATTTATGATTCTGAAATAACTTCACTGATTTGGGTAAACTGGTTTATATTTTTAAATACATATTCAATTCAGTTGGATATTTATCTTAGTTCAACATGCAGCTAATTAAAATGAGAATGTGGCTGTCAGCTGTGACTTACCATTTCCTCTCTTCTTGGGTGATTTAGAAACTCTGCTTCTATTGGATGATGACACTCCGCTCTCACTCATGGAGTCGTGTGTTGAAGATGTGCTGCCGGTGGTCTCGCTGTCTCGGATCATACTCTCATAGCCACTGCTCCCGCCGCTGTGGTAGAACAAGGCGGTGCGGCCCATGGCCGGGGGCAGCTCCCCACTGAGGATGCTGCTGTTATCACTGCCGTGCCCGCTGCTGTAGCGCTGTGGTCTTCGGGGCGCGGTGATCTTGCTGTAAGGTGATGGCAGTGGTGTGCTGGTGGGCGAGCTGCTGACGCTGCTCCTCCCGCTGTCAATGCCATCATTTCCTGTCACTCCGGGCCCACTGCTGAGCTGCTTCCTTTGACTCCCAGTGGCCAGCTCGTTTACCCGGCTGTTAGCTGCCCTGCTAATGGCCTGCTTTGTGCCCATGATGGTGCCTCTTCCCATCTTGGCTCCTGTCCCCGGCCGAGGTGGGGACTTTCCTGTTGGAGGTAGGCTGGGGTTGCGTCCAGCTACATTGTCAAGAAGTTTCGAGGAAGAGCTCAGGCTCTTGGAACTACTGGCAGACAGGGTTCGAACCTTCGATCCACCAGAAACTGCTACTCGTGAGCTGCTGTTGCCTTTGACCTGCCCCAGTGCCTTGATTGTACTTGCAAAGGCACCAGGGGAAACCTGTGAAGAAGAAGCAGAGGTGGAGTTGGATGCTGGAACTCCGAGTCTTGGCACTGATCTGTTGGATCTGCCGTTTCCTCTGACAGTAGCACCACTGTTCTCCCTGAACAGTTCAGGCTTGGACCCAGCTAAGGTTTGGCTGTCACATCTCTCCAGAGACATCAGACTCCAGTAGTACCTGGAGGACTCTGCTTTGGCCCCACGTGTCTTCAGGCTTGAAGTCCTGGCAGAGACGTGCTCTGTTTTTAGACTGGACGTCCTGTGACTGAAGGAATCTGCCCGCAGCCTGGTGCTGAAATCTTCCTCTGACGTCGATGCTTTGGAGAATGAAGACTTTCCAATGTCACTGCTTGTTTTTAAGGCACTTGGAAATAACACAGTCCTCATCTTTTGTTCTTGGCTTGACTGTCTGACAGTTGGACCAGAAGGACAGATGTTTCCAGACTTGGAGATCCCGATGCTTTTCTGCCCATTAGCCTTTTTCCCCAAGGATGAAAACCTCAGGGTGGCCATCACTGACATGCTCTCAGGACCCCATTTAGATTCTGAACTCTGGGGAGTAGATACAGTTCCAAGAGTCGTTGCACCTCGGGTGAGTTGTGGCAGCTTGATAAGGGTGTCTCCTCTCCTGTTGCTCGATCTTTCACAACCATCAACAGCCCACTGAGCTAAAGGTGACACTTGTGCTTTTGGGGGTCGAGGGACACTGTTACTGTTTCCTATGGGCCTCTTAGAGGAAACACTACTTGTGCCACTTTTTGTTGGCTTACTTGCAGAGAGACACTCAACCTCTTTGGGATCAAAGTCACTGCTTCCCTGAGGCAAAAAGTCTTCTTGTCTGCCTTCCTGCCTGCTGAAGCCCATAACTGCAGATGAGGTAGACTTGTTTTTCCTGGGAAGACTGGAATGGGCGCCATGATGAGGAATCTGGGCTGAAGTGTTCAGAGTGTTGGCTCTCGTCCTAAGAGAGCCTTTAAGAGAGGCTTTGGTTGAGTCAGGGGAGGGGGGACACTTGATAAAGGGAGACTTGTTTGGAGTAGCGTGGCTACTGTCCAGCTCTGAGAAACAGCCACTGTCATTCAGGGAGCTCTTGATGCCATGCTGCAAAAATGTCTGTTTAAGAAATGGTGAGGTTAGCATGGATGCATGCCCTGTTTCCATGTTTTTCTCCCCCCTGTAAATGCTGCTAGTTGAATGAGTAGCTTCACTTTCAGCTGAATGATCACTTTGTTCACCTGGCCATGAACAAACAGCTGATTGTTTGTTGCTGTCTTGTAAAAACATGCTAAGTCCAGCCCTCGGCCCCACGGATCCTTGTTGAGATGTATAAGCATCATACTCATCGTTAATACTGCTGATGATGCTCACAGGATGAGTGCCGCTGGCTGATCTATGCAGACTGCAGTCACTGTTGAAACTGAGCAGGTTGGAGGGGCGGCCATTGTCCGGAACAAGGCCATGAGGAAACTCCTCTACGACTGTGAACACCAGCTCATCCTCTCCGTTCAGCTCCACGGGCTGCTGCAGGGTAACTGTAGTCCTCAAAAAATCCCTGTCCAGGCACCTTCCTAACAGGGCTGCCTGAAGGCTGTTGTCTTCCATGACAGATCTGCTTGTAGTTGGGACCATCTCTGTGTTTGAGGACCCCTCTGGCTGGCCTTGCCTCGGAGCCGGTTGACTCATACCCACAGGGGGAGTCCTACCAATGACCTCCCCAGGCTGAGAAGCTGCCCTGGATATCCTGGGTAAGGATGGTGAAGCTGATGGCTTGGGCACACCTCCACTGAGGTAGACCTTCTCTCGCACAACTGGCTCTGGATCCTGGGAGAAACTCCAGCTGGGCTTCGTGACAGATGACTGTAAGAGGTTGGCTGAAAGTTTTTCACCATCCGCACTAGTCCTCTTCGACGTGTCCATGAGACCGCTGGCTGAAGGGAATCCGGACAGTTCCTGATCAGGTTTATTTGTGTTCATAGTTGCTGTGCTCTCAGAGAACTTTAGAGAGGAGATGGTGTCGGACTTGGGTGGAGAACTTGCCTCTGAGGGTTTAGTTGCTCCAGTCGGAGTCCTAAGTACTGCTGCTTGTGCTGCTTTGCCCTCTGTGCTGAACACAGCCGGACCCTCACTGCCGTCGATGCAATCGAGTCTCTCCTGCAGCTCTGCGAATGTGTTACACTTAAAATGATCACCGTCAGACCGGGGAGCATCTTTGAATCGCTTTTTGTTCAGGGAAGGGATGATAGGTACAAAAGAAGGTGGTCCCTCGTTGTCGCTCAGTTCTCGGTCTGAGATGGCTGCCCCCCCAGGTCCAACGTAGATGACGGTGTCACAGGAGTGTTCGCTGCTGGAGGAATAGTCGGGATCACTGGAGAGCAGCAGGGGCGTGTCCGGGTCGAGGGCCATGGTCCGGGGATGGAAGGGTCGCAGGTGAGGAGGCCGATGGGATGGACCTTCTTCACAGGAACTCTCTCCTCCGGACGAGCTGGAGGCGTACTGCAGAGACAGAAACATAGGAGCATTAACACACCACAGAGATGCAGTGATCGACCGGAAAGCAAAACCCTTTCTGGGCCGTCTTTCATCGACCAGAATTAATGCCAATAAGATGGTGAAGCTGTAACCCCTGATTCCATGCAGTGTTTTTTTTTTTTTTTTTTTTTAAAGTATTTTTTTGGCCTTTTTTCGGCTTTATTGATAGACAGCTGAAGAGTTTGGACAGTAAACAGGGAAAGAGACGGGGAGTGACACGCAGCAAGGGGACCCGGGCCGGGAGTCGAGCCCGGGTCCGCTGCGGGGCCTCGGCACGTGGGTCACGCGCGCTACCGAGTGAGCTATATGGCGCCCCAACATGCAGTGTTTTTAAATCTATAGTATACAACTACAGCCTCTAATGAGAGTGAACGCCTCTCTTATCTCAACACAGAGGCTACCGACCCGGTAGGACCAGTGATATTGATTATCATATCATGGCAGAAAGAGCTTACTGAATTATGACTGTATGACTCTGATCACATCATAGAGCAGAGGGTTTTTACTGCCTCAAGAAATGAGCTGAAACACATTCAGAGAGAAAAATATCTGTAACTCTCATTGAATGATATGAAAATGTTCAAGCCTCTGAAATTTAAAAACAAATCACATGATTCTTTATTTTTGCTTCAAGTTTGTCCAGAAGTAGCTTCAATGTTTTATATAAAATGTCACCATTATTTCCGGATTTATGTCAGGAAATCAGTGAGTAAAATAGCTCCAGAAAAGGAGTTGAAGAATCGATCAGTTTAATGTTAATTGATTAATAAATATTCTTTTCCAAGAAGTTTTTGTGTATTTCTAACATTGCTGTGTTTGAATTATTTCATTTTGTTTGTGTTTCCTTCCTCAGATCTCCTCTTGACAGAATAAATGACGTTGAATTGAAATAAGCAATTTCTTCTTTGTCCTCTCTTTATTTTAAGACACTATGATGAAAAATAATCTACATTTTTCAGTCCTGATCTCATGCGTTCGTTTTAGAATTAACTGGGGAATAAATCATCAAACCGTTGGGTTTGACTGATAAATATCAATAATTGATCTCTTCCTGGTAACCTTTGTACCTTGTTCTTCTTCTTCCTCATGCGGTGGATGCGTGAGGCCAGTTGCACTGTGGTCAGCGTCTCCATGAAGTTGGCTGGGGAGTCGGAGATGTGTGCGATCATGGTAGTTTGACAGTTGATGTTTCCCAGGGATTCACTGAGCAGCATGGTGAGCTTACTGTCCCTGAATAATACATCAAGAAACCCCTCGTTAGTAAAAAAAAAAAGGGTCTGAAAAACCCCTGAGGAGCCCAGAAACCATTCATTGCCCGACGCAACAGTTGGGCACAAAAAGGAATAAGAAGGATCTCTGATTTCACATTAATGAAGCCGGCTTTGAACCACACGCCACATGTGATCCGTTGGCAGAAATGGAGAGAAATGGCCGTGAAATCTTGTCTTTGAAAAGTAGAGCGAACATCGACAAAGTGCGACCGAAGCTTCTTTTAACCACGACGAAAACAGACGAGTCTCTTCTGGCTCAACATGCAAACAACCTGCATTGAATCACACCAGGTGTGTGTCCATCAAACGTTAGGTTTTATACATTTGAGAAATGTATGAATTATGTGAATCAGAGCATTGATTACTTTTAATGTCAACATATCAATTCATCAGTCTGAAAATGTTAAACAGTTCCAGTTCTCACGAGGAACGTCACGATTCATCAAACTCACGATCTGATCCAATTCAACTTGTGATTTAAATGTTTTTCTTTGATACATTTTTGATTTCTAAAGATCATCACATCGTTGACTTTATGCACTGACTGTTGTTTACATCTTCAGATTCCGCTTCAAAAAGTGTTAATGTTTTACTGGAGGTCTGTAAGTTCGTCTGCAGACACAAAATACTGAATGCATATTCAACAGAAACACACAGTTAGACGGAGCTTTGCTTGAATCCCACTTCTTCATCAATCTGAGTGAAAATCATACAGAAAGACATGAAAAGAAGAAACACCAGACACAAACACACAAACTTATCAGACCTGATATTAACATCAGTCTCAGATCTACATGTCCATCCATCCATCACTTAGACAAACAGACTCCAGTCCAAATAATGCAGAATTAGTTTCAGAGTTTATAAAGTTTCTCCAACTCAACAACTCTCTAAACTGACACATTTGTTAAAGGAGTCTGGTGATGATGTGGTGATTAGTTAAGTGAAACAGTGTGTTGTTGCTAACTTTAGCACCTTTACATGATCCTGATCTTTCTGTCTCTTGTCTTCTGAACGTCTGAAGATGAACAATCTTTTTATTTATCTGTCTCAGAATTTCTGCCATTTTTACTAAATTGTTAACAAACATAAAATCAGACGGAAATGAAACAAATCAGATGACAACAAAATCAAACAGTGAGGAGACAGAATGAGTCCCTGAGCTGGACACATCAGACCTCCCTGAAGAAGAAGAGCTCTCGGATCTTAACAAGATCTTTCTGGCTAATGAAAGATAAATGAATGAATGAATAAAGACGGATCTCCACAAACCAATCAGCCTGCAGAGCAAACACCCGGAGGATTGAACACACATCAGTCAGCTCCACGATCTGATTTATTCATCTGTCTAATCTACGTTTCAGGGCGACTGAAGCTCATTAAAATACAGTAAACTCTCTGCTGTCTGTCCTCTGACCCCTGGCAGCTTCATTAAACGCCGGCAGTGACAGCTCGTACCTGTAGGGAACATGTTTGGCTCCGTTGGCGAGGGCGAGGATGACGTTTCCCAGCGCAGACAGAGACAGACACTGACTTCCACCTCCCTCTCTGGTCCTGCTGATGTCCGTCTCACAGCTCCCCAAGTCCAGCAGGTGGAGACGACTCCGACCGGACACTTAGAGACGGAGAGACGATGCAGCCTGGTTAACTTATTGGTGCTGGTTTCATGTCCGTGTAATTGATATGTTTATTGGCAGAAACATAATCAGTGTTTTTTTTAAATAATTGATTGGCTGTTTAAAGTAATTTATCAGGTGAAAACATCAGCTGGAACATGAGACAGACGTTCTTCAGGCATCTTCTGCTCTGTTTGACTCCAGTGAAGGTGAGTGTCATACAGACAGTGAAGAGTCTCTGCTGTTAGCGTCATTGTCTGCTTGAAATGTGAGAAAAAGTCTATGGACCCTGGTGTGGAGGAGCTCTGCAGCACAGGCTTCACACTGAGAGAGTGACTGTGTGGATGTGAGTCGCTGCAGGACTGAATAACTGATAATAAACAGATCATGTGAAGCCTTCACAGCCCTGAGACCAGAACCACAGCTTTCAGACTGAGCTCATTTAATTTGTTTTGTTTTGTTGACGTAGACCCAGAGACACCAGAACCACCAGAACCACTCTGTGAGACATTGATGACGATCAAATAAACAATTAAATCATCCAAAATAAAATCTGTTTACAGCCAGAAAACCTCCATACAGCCCAGACTGTGACCATCAAGTCACGCTCCAAATCTAAACCAACAAGTCTCAATCCAAGACCAAGACCCAAGTCAAGCCCAGAGTCCGGAGTCACTGAACAGGTCATGGAAGGCAACACCACAAGTCCAGAGTCAAGTCCCAACAAGTTCCACATTAAGATAATTGTTTTGTTATATGAGTCCCATGTCAAAGTCCAAGTCAAGACCAACAATTCCAACGTGAAGAGCAAAGTCAGTTCCTGAGTTCAGGGCTTAGACAAGACAAGGCAAGACAGGCAAGTTCCAAATCAAGATGACCAAGTCCTGAGTCAATCTCCGAGACAAGTGATTAGTCAAGACCAACAAGTTCCAAGTCAAACAAAGTCCTGACTAGATTTTTAGGCACGATCTAACCATCTGATGTTTGCAGTTTTATCTGATACTAAATCTCTGCAAGGACACTGAAGTCAGAGGTAATTGATTTTCCAGTAAAAGTTCAGCTGCAAATCTTTTTTGATCAGTCATCAGGCTCATGACTCCATAATGTTTAAACCAAATACATTAATATATTCATGTTTACACAAACCATGGAGACATTTAAAAGATGCCATTAGAATAAATTAATCTCTGTTGAATCTCTGCTGCTTTAAACTGCCTCTTCATTTCATTAAGTCAGAGAAATGATCCACCGGCTGCATCAGCAACATTTACAAAGTGCTGAGAGCAGCTGAGTGGACACTTTCATACCCACCGGTCTATAAACACTGCGGACACCGAGGCTTCAGGCCTCATTAGCCATGCAGATTTATTCCAGCTGTGGACGGAGAAGCAGCGAAACACTAATAACTGAGGGAATGTGTGTGCTGTGACAGGCAGACGTGGCCGGAGGAGGTGTTAGCGAAGCCTCTCCACCTGTTGATGCTGTTGTGGAGCTCATCGGCAGCTCCAGGTGAAGCTAACCAGCAGCTTCATGTTGGACATGAACAGACAGCTGAGACACACTGATGGGAGCTTTAACTGTTGTCTGAGGAGTTGGAGACAATGACCTGCTGTCTGTGGTTGTGAGCTGGACAGGTGAGCTGGACAGGTGAGCTCACTGCTGCTCAGACCGGAAATCATTTTTATCTGCCACTCAAACCAAACAATGAAACAAAGACCTCTTTGTTCATGTGAGATGCATCACATCATTTTACATCAGAGAATCCGAGTCTTCAAGTCAACGCCACCAAGTCCCCAGTTTAACACCACCAAGTCCCCAGTTTAACACCACCAAGTCCCCAGTTCAACACCAACAAGTCCCCAGTTTACAAGTCCCCAGTTTACACCAACAAGTCCCCAGTTTACAACAAGTTCCCACTTTACGCCAACAAGTCCTCAGTTTACACCAACAAGTCCCCAGTTTACAACAAGTCCCCAGTTTGATGCCAACAAGTCCCCAGTTTAACACCACCAAGTCCCCAGTTTAACACCACCAAGTCCCCAGTTCAACACCAACAAGTCCCCAGTTTACAACAAGTTCCCAGTTTACACCAACAAGTCCTCAGTTTACACCAAGTCCCCAGTTTACAACAAGTCCCCAGTTTACACCACCAAGTCCCCAGTTCAACACCACCAAGTCCCCAGTTTAACACCACCAAGTCCCCAGTTTAACACCACCAAGTCCCCAGTTTAACACCACCAAGTCCCCAGTTCAACACCAACAAGTCCCCAGTTTACAACAAGTCCCCAGTTTACACCAACAAGTCCCCAGTTTAACGCCAACAAGTCCCCAGTTTACAACAAGTCCCCAGTTTAACACCAACAAGTTCCCAGTTTAACACCAAGTCCCCAGTTTGCACCAACAAGTCCCCAGTTTAACACCACCAAGTCCGCAGTTTAACACCAACAAGTCCGCAGTTTAACACCAACAAGTCCCCAGTTTAACACCACCAAGTCCCCAGTTTAACACCACCAAGTCCCCAGTTTAACACCAACAAGTCCCCAGTTTAACACCACCAAGTCCCCAGTTTAACACCAACAAGTTCCCAGTTTAACACCAACATGTCTCCAGTTTAAGAGCTCAACAATTGGGGGCGCTGTGAGATGCGGACAGAGTAGACGCGGTTTTTTTTTTGGCACATCAAATTATACTAATTTAAGGCGCAATTTTGCATGCCAGACTCTCCATTTTGGTTTTAAAGTATTTGCCCTGCGTTCATCTTTGAGTCTATCGAGAAGGGTAACACGAATATGTCGACCAAAACCCTACGAGGCGGAAAGGGAGCAACTCGCTCGCTAGCAGAAGCTGCTACTAGCCGCGACCAAGCTAGCACGAAACATGCGGGCATGTCGTCAGCCGAGGAGGATGACGAGCTTCCACTTATGTGGCAGAAAATTTCGAACAAGTTGCTGCAGTCATTTAACGAGAGGTTCGATAAGTTTGAGCTGAGTTTCCAGAATCTTTTGTCCGCCCAGAAGGCACTCACGGAGAGGTTGTCCGTCAACGAGAACCAGACCGCGGACCACGAACAGCGCATCAATGCTGTGGAAACTTCAGTCGCCGAGCTGCAGCAGGAAAACAAAAAGCTCCGGGCCAAGCTTTCGGACCTGGAAGGGAGATCCAGGCGGAACAACATAAAGATTGTCGGCATTCCCGAAGGCGAGGAGAAAGGGAGGCCGACCGAGTTCGTCTCCAGTTTAATTCCCAAGCTGTTGGGGGATGACATCTTTCCTAAGCCGGTAGTCATCGACCGGGCGCACCGCACGCAACAGCCCAAACCACCGGAAGGCTCCAGACCCCGCACGATAATTGCACGGGTGCACCTCGCACAGGATAAAGAAAAGATTCTGCGGCTCGGGAGACAGCAGTCGTTGGATTACGGCGGTCATCGTATTCTCATCTTTCCCGACTACACGGCGGAGGTGATGGAGCAACGGCGGAGCTTTCGTGAGGTGCTTCAGCTGCTGAGGGAAAAGGAGATTCGCCACTCGCTGCGCTTCCCGGCCAGGCTCCATGTTCATTACCAGGATCAAGTGAAGGTATTCAGCAACCCGGTAGAAGCTAAGAACTTTGTCAACCAAAAACTTTGAAACGCTACATTCTGAGAGTCTAAACAAGTACTGAGTGATCTTTTATTGTGCCGTTTTTTTTTTTCCCCACTTATGTTCTGCAACGTGTGTGCCATAGAGGGGCTGTGAGTTGGAGGGGTTTTTTTTCTCCAATTTTTTCTTTCGTCGCCCGGTGGTCCCTGAAGTGGATGAGGGTAACTTTGCTTCGTTTGGGGAAGCACTGGTTAGGGGGTTTGTTCATTTATGTGTTAACTGTTTACCTGACTTTTTTTGTTTTGTTTTGTTTGCGGTGGGCTGCCAGACTCAATGTTGATTTTATGTTTTATTACAATGTCTTTTATTGCCTACTGTTTAATCCTGTCGTTCCTTAGGCACCATGAATGAATAACACGCTTGATTCGTTATCCTTGGTTTCTTGGAATGTCCGTGGTTTAGGCCACCCGATAAAGCGAGGTAAAGTTTTTGCTCATTTGAGGTCACTGAAGTCTGACATAATATTCCTGCAAGAAACACATGTTCAAGCCACTCAGCATAGAATGCTTAGAGCTAACTGGATTTCACAGGTCTACCAGTCACCTTTCACATCCAAAGCTAGAGGTGTGGCTATCCTTTTCCGTAAATCTGTGCCCTTCCATTTTCACTCTTGTATAACTGATCCGAATGGCAGGTTCATAATTTTATCTGGCGATATCAATTCATTTCCCATTATACTCGTAAACATCTACGGACCGAACACGGATGACCCAGCTTTTTTTCGCAAGGTGTTTGACCTTATTCCGGATGATGATTCGAGTCATATACTGATTGGAGGTGACTTTAATTGTTATTTAGATCCGTATCTGGATAGGTTCTCCTCCGCTCCCCCACCTAAAATTCTTGCTGTACAAACTCTTAACAATTTGATGAAGTCAAAGAAGGTGGTGGATATTTGGAGATTACAACATCCATCCGATCGTGATTATTCTTTCTATTCTCACGTACACAGATCATATACACGAATTGATTACTTTTTAGTGGATTCTAGATTAATCTCAAATATTGACCACACAAAGTATCACAGCATAATAATATCGGATCACAGCCCGATCACCCTTAAACTTCAACTGTCTCTTCCTAGGCAGGCCTACAGTTGGCGTTTTAACCCTTTTTTGCTCACAGATCGGGTGTTTAAGGAATACATCACATTGCATATTTCTCAGTTCCTTGAAATTAATGACAATGGCGAGGTGAATGATTCAATACTATGGGAGACACTCAAAGTATATATTAGGGGTCAAATTATTGCTTATGAAGCAACATTGAAAAGGTCTAGGCGGGGCAGGTTGGATGTGATTGAGAGGGAGTTGCTGGCTGCAGAACAGGCTTATAAAACCTCTTTGCTTCAAACAGATTATAACAACATCCTCAAGTTAAAATACGAATACAATTCCATTCTAGGGGAACAAGTTGGCAAGACGTTGCTAAAACTTAAACACAGACACTTTGAGCTTGGTGACAAACCACAGAGGTTATTGGCCAGGCAGTTAAAGGGAGAACAGGCAAATCGAGCCATCTATAAAATTAAATCTAAATCTGGTCTGATGCTAACTGACTTAAAGGATATCAACAGACGATTTAGAGAGTTTTACTCTGAAATTTACACTTCAAAATCAACAGCTACTCAGGCAGATTTTGACCAGTTTTTTGATTTGCTTCAGTTCCCACAGCTGGATGATGCTTTCAAGGAAAATCTAGACTTGGATTTTACATTGTCTGAGTTACAGGATGCCATCAAAGCATTTCCTACTGGTAAGGCGGCTGGACCTGACGGGTTTGGGCCAGAGTTTTACAAAGCTTTCTATGATCTCCTTGCTCCTATCTTGCTGCGAATGATCCAGGACACATTTAAAAACAAGAGGCTCCCATCCACTCTTAGTGAAGCAAACATCTGTGTTCTATTAAAAAAAGATAAAGATGAAACAGATCCTGGCAGTTACAGGCCCATTGCTCTCTTAAACTATGACTTAAAAATAATCACAAAAGTGCTAGCAAACTGCTTGGGCAAGCATATAGCTTGTATTATCCACCCAGACCAAACTGGTTTTATCCCAGGCAGGTACTCCTTCTGTAATGTCCGCAAAATCCTCAATATTTTATATGCCACCTATGGCAAAAACGACAGAGCTGCCATGTTATCCTTAGATGCTCATAAAGCGTTTGATATGATAGAGTGGCCCTATTTAATCGCGACATTAAGGAGGTTTGGATTTGGCGAAACATTCATAGAATGGGTTAAAATATTATACTCTGATCCAAAATCCTTCATTCTTACAAATGGAGATAAATCTAGTCCGTTTTCCTTGCAATGTGGTGTGCGCCAAGGGGACC
>JARJLU010011668.1:0-23987 GCA_030272975.1 Sparidentex hasta
CAGGGCGCTCCCTTAGAGATAGGGTGAGGAGCTCTGTCACCCGGGAGGAGCTCGGAGTAGAGCCGCTGCTCCTCCACATCGAGAGGAGCCAGTTGAGGTGGCTCGGGCATCTGTTTCGGATGCCCCCGGGACGCCTTCCTCGGGAGGTGTTCCTGGCATGTCCCTCTGGGAGGAGACCCCGGGGAAGACCCAGGACACGCTGGAGCGACTATGTCGCCCAGCTGGCCTGGGAACGCCTTGGGATCCTCCCAGAAGAGCTGGAGGAAGTGTCCGGGGTGAGGGAAGTCTGGGTGTCCCTTCTCGGACAGCTGCCCCCGCGACCCGGTAACGGATAAGCGGAAGAAGATGGATGGATGGATGGACTTCCATAGAAAGTCCATTTGGACCCATGCTCTCAGCCCACCAGGAAGTCAGCCATATTGATGTGTGATGGCTTTTTGACAAATTCATGCCTACTTTGAAAACTATCTTGTCCTAGAGCTTGAACACCACAGTTTTCACATTCACTCAGTATCATTTTAATGCCTTGAAGAACAAAAGGTATGGAAATCTTTCAGCTTTGTCATACCTGGTGGCCATGACAGCGGACGCCATTTTTTTCCTTTGCTGTCAAACATCAAGTCTGTATATCGTCCACATGCAATGCCCCATCTCCAAGTCCAAATTCCTCATATATGTACACAATCTCGCCCTGAATACATCTACACATCGATACAAAGTCGGCCATTTTGAATTTGGCGGCCATTGTTTAATATTTCCGTACATCACACTTTCACGTCTTCCTCCAACAGATTGGACAGCACTGACTTCAAAGTCAGTTGGTATACTCCTCAGACCATGTCAATGACACACTAGGAAAATCTTTATCGTACGTCATACCTACTGGCTGTGGCGGTGCCCACCATTAAAATCCTTCGCCATGAGGCATTGCACAATTTCCTATCTTGGCCAAATCTCTCAGGAATATAGAGGGAGTCGCCCCAAATAGACCTGTGCATCAATACTTTGTCATATCCATAGCGCCACCCACTGGACACAGGAAGTCATACATTATCCGATTGACATGACGTTTACTGTTTGTTTTCCCCCCAACATCACATGAAAGTAACAGGTGAGCACGCAATCTCATGACACCGCAGCCAGACGTAACTGCTGGTTGCAGTGGTGCTGTCCATTTAAATCCTTCGCCATAAAGCATCAAGTCCTCGTACCTTAACCATTCAATGTCCTATCTGCGCCAAATCTCTCAGGAATGTAGAGGAACGCGACCTGCACATATCTGTGCATCAAAACTGTGTCATGTCCATAGCACCACCCACTGGACACAGGAAGTCAGACAAACGTCAAGTTTACTGCTTGTTTTCTCCCCATTGTGATATGCAAGTAGCAGGTGAGCGCGCAGTCCGATGGCGCTGCAGCCCGATGTGCACGTCCTGCGAGGGCCCGTTCATCGCTGCTTGCAGCTTTAATTAGGGCCCGAGCAGGGAACATGCAAGGAACCTATTGTTTTTCAAATGATTCTTCATTTATTTATTTATTTATTTTTGTCCCAAACAATCGCATTTTTCACTGCCTGGACATACCCCAAAATTCGCCAAACTTAGAATATAAGTCGCACCTGGCGAAAAATTTTATAATCTATTGTCTTCCTGAATTTCCACCACTAGGTGGCACTGTGGAACGCCAACCGTTTTTTTTTGCTACCTCGCAAAATTTCAAAAACCTACTTTTTCGAACTCCACCCAGGCGGTTTCACTGATTTGCATGAAACTTGGCACACAGCATCTGTGTTATCAAAGACTTGTAATAGAAAATTTAGTTTTTGAGTTATTAAATAACAACTTCCTGCAGATTTGGTTCAAAACAGGACGGATATTTCCACAGTGGTCAGGTCTTGGCGCTCTTTAAATTGATGTATTTTATATCTCCACAACAGTTGATCGGATTAAGACAAAACTTGGTACATTTATTGTCAGTGCCCTCCTGAGGAGATCTGATGAAGGATTTACCAATCCGCTACTAGGTGGCGCTCTGGTGGCCGTCTAATTTTCCACGTCAAAGCGTTTTTGGCCCATAACTCACACATATTGTGTCAGACATTGTTAAACCTTATATCTACATGTTCCCTCAATTCAGCTGAATTATTCGGTGTAGGCCACACCCACTTTCGAGCTAACTTTCTGTCTGGGGTTTTAGTCACCCTCTCCTCTTCAGGTTCAATGCCCGTGGAACCCATTTCTACTGCAGAGGCAAATGCACAGTGTTTCCTCTTCTGTATGCCTACCCTATCGTCATCAAATTTGACGTACACCGTCTGAGGAAACCGTGTTCCATCATTCTCCGGATAAACTATGTGTGTCACAGTGCCACAGGCCCCATTAACTAGACCATCTGCTACATCTAAGTTTTTAAGCAGCATTACACGGGCATCTTTCCCCAAAAGCAGCGTCTCATCCAGACATGTGTCATATGTTCTGGAATGATGTCCGCTTATCAACTTGAGCTTGCCTGTTTTTTTACTATTGACATAATCCTGTGCCTCTATCTCCACATGATCCGGACAACTCTTAAACAACTGCTTTAGATTATGCTCATTTACTTGTCGATTTGTCGGAAATATGTGCAAAGCTGAGCTGACTTCACCGGTTTCACAATGTTTCAATATTTCAATGTCGCTATCCAACATCGGGGTACCTTTTGAATGAGTTTGAACTCTGTTCAACAACTCTGCAAATACGGGATCTTTCTGACGAACAACGGTTTTCAATTCTGCAACCTTAAACAACCGAGACCACAAATCACCACCTTCCAGGTCATCTATATACAGAGGTCTCCCTTTCACTGGAGGCAATTGATAAAAATCTCCAACTGCAATTACACTAACATTTCCAAATGGGGAATATTCACCAGATTGCTTAATTTGTCTCAGTCTTCCATGGATATAAGCCAATAGTTTGTGATCAACCATGGAGATTTTATCTATGATCAAAAGTTGCAAGCTACTATATTTAGCACGTAAAGAATTCAGCTACTCTTCACCCAATGGAGTGTAAGGTAAACGTACATCTTTACCTATGCTAACAGCCTTGTGAATGGTAGCTGCATTTAAATTGTGTGCAGCTATCCCCGTAGGAGCTGTTAGTACAACGCAAATGTCGTCCGGATGACAACACCCTCTCGACAACAACCTCATTGCCTCGTACTGTATAGCCCTGATCAAATGGCTCTTACCTGTCCCTGCCCCACCTGTAATAAATACATGCATCGGATCTGGCTTTGCTCCATTTACCCTATCTAAGCACCACTGCCTAATCTGATGAAAAACACACATCTGTGTCGCATTCAGAGACCTAATTAAAGCCAAACCGTCTTCTCTGTTGAGGACATTTTTCCTCTTTTCCAATTGTGCAACATCTTTTCTGTTCACAGCTAAATCTGGAATGCTATCTACATGTTCATCCACTATCTGCTCCATCTCTCTACGTTCTGGGCACAGCTCGCACCAGGCATCCTCTACAGCACCCTCACTATCAATTGAATTTTGGATCTCATCCAAGTCGTCTGCATCTCTTTCAAATTTGCATCTATTCAGATCAACAACCTCTTTAACCGAATGTAGCAATTTATTAGCTTATCTCACATGACCGTGTCTATAAAACTGATCAAACATCTCAAATCTCTGGATTCTTAGTCTCCGAAAAGCACACGTAACGAACAACGGCAGGTTGCGTTCGTGTTCTTTTCACAACAAAACCACAATCATTATCTAATTTACCCCTATGCCTAGCTGTTTCGTTTTTACTCAAAACACGATACTCTGACGCAAATGTTGCCAAACACGTCATTAAATGTACTATTTTTTGGCCTGTTCTTGTACCTGTCCACAGAACTCCTTATCCACATATCTTCATCTGTAAGATCATGTGATGATGCTTTTTGTTTCAACACACTTAAAGGCAAACTCATTCAAACTGTATTCACCACTACTGGCACAAACACAACTTTCCTAGAGCACTCCTTAAGATGCATGTTTGTCAATCTATACAACGCCTCTTGAGCACAAACATCCCTATTGTGTGAATACACACTTCCTAAATTTTTCAATGCATCTTTAGCACTACTATTACCTTCTTTAGCTGCTTCCCTCTGAGCATTTCTTAACAACAAGCCCATCTCCTTTTCTGCCTTGGAGATGTAAGAAATAATGTAAACTACACAAGCACAGGCATCAACGACATATTGGATGTCAATATTAGCATTCCAGCATTTCAAAAGCGGTTTGCTATATTGATTGATCCAAACTTCGTTCTCCTGCCTCTAAAAAACAACATGCGTCTTCTTAGCAACTCGATTGTAAGCAGCCTCAAAATGACTTTGGTTTAATCTTAAATGTCTAAACAACTCTTCCACACCATCAAAACTGGCATTCTCATCTGAAAGAGCCTCCTTAATTTTATGCGCAACGGTCCAATTTATGTGCTTCATCTACTTTACATTTACAAGATTTTTTGTCATCCTCTTCACTAACTTGACGTGAAATAAAAGTTTTTGCGGATGGTGGCTTAGGAAAATTGAAACGACAAACAGTTTTATTCTTTTTACAAGATTTTGAATGTGATTTTGAATGTTGTTGCACAGATGTAACAATGTCCAATAATGTTTCATCCTGTGCTGGTAATTCACATGTCACATAGTGATCAATAAACTCAACTACCTCTTCATCTGTGTTTTTATCAATTATTGGGGCATTCTCTATCCAAAAGAGGCAGTGAACATGTGGTGATCCACGCTGCTGGAATTCCACCCTATAAAAATAATCCTTTACTTTGCCAATAGGATTAGATGGAGACATGAGCACCTCTCTCAAAAAACAATGCCAGTGAAAATCAAACATTCTGGCCGCACTGACCGAACTGCCACGCAAAAGTTGACACCTCTCTGCATAATCTAACTGTTCAGCTGTCTCTGTTCTACTTGCCTGCTTCAAAATACTATTGAGGAGACCTTTCCACCACATATCAGCTGAAGAAAATGAACAAAACCACGTTGGGACACCCAGCTGATGAACACAAGCCAACAAATCACGCTGGGCTCCCTGCCAAAAAGATGGAGTACCTCTAATAGGTTTTAGAAAACAAAATCCATCATCAAACTGCAACAGTTTTTTCAAAGATTCTTTATCATTTAATACCTTTCTACTGACCTTTGATATAGCACCTCCTTTACCCTTTCGCAATGCTATTGATACATTTGACACAACCTGTTCTACCTCAGATAAGTACTGAGCAAAAAAGATGTATTCATCTTCATCATTCATCAGATGTATAACATTTTGTGCAAATCTACCATCAGCATGTAAAATCCTGTTATTAAAATAATGCGACAAAGTCAAACGATGCAGTCTACTATCATGAGATGTACCATGTCCAGTAGGAAATAACACTGGGAGGCATTTTGCTTCATTTGTATGATCAGACAACAACCTCACAGAAGAGTTCCCTTATGCTGGAGCCAAATTCAACATATCATCAAAATACTGATCCCGTGTTTCCCAACCAATGTCTACAGGCATAAAGCAAGTGTAGATGCAGATAATTCACCACCCGCATCACAATCACTATCCGATTTGCTTCAAAATGTATTTATCCAAGCTTCATTAAACCCATCATCTTTGGACATTTGTCCATTTTAAATACTGCAAAGCCTGCCTTACGCGCATACTGTCAACAAACTCATAGTCGTAAAGTCCTTTATAAGTAAGCTTCCGCTTCAACTTTACTGGCAACAAAGATCCTTCTATGTGGCAGCAAATTGCTCGTCTGCACAATATTTGCAGGAACACACGTTACAGGTCCATGCACTCCATTTTGCCCACCTTTAGGCAACGCCAACATCTTCATAAACGGAATATGCAATGCTATCAAATGTTCCTCTAACCTTTTCAAACACGCCAATTCTGGTGGAATGGGACAAAGCGCCAAACTGTTCAATGCACATTCAGGTGGCATTACACCATTACTAATGTGAGAGTGACACTTGTTACAAATCCACAGCTGACCTCTAGCTGTATCCAACCATTTACATGGCAATATACAGTCCTCATTACATTTATGTAAACATGTTTCACTAATACATTTATCAGCAATTACCATTATTTCTTTGGTTTTAGTATAATTTTCTCTTTTACATTTCAAAACCTGATTTTTAAACAACCCTCTGTAGCATACGCAGCGCACAAAATCTGGCCCATCATCTTTATCATCTTTTTCTTTTTGTCCCAAAACTGCTCTCTAACTTAATCAAACTTCTCTGTCTTTTCTGTATGTTTTTCCCTCTTCATTTTGTTCCTTGCTATAACACACTTCTTATGTTCAGTACTTCCATGATACTCTCTTCTACTCCTGGATTTTACATGCTGCCTGTGCACTTCACTGTCCCTATATTGCCTTTGACTAAACTTCTTAACTTTAACCTTATATCCTTCAGTGTTTCAATAAGTTTATGCTTATATCCTACATTTTCCTTATATTTTTGTTTATTCTTTTCAATAAGTTTATGCTTATATTCTACATTTTCCTTATATTTCTGTTTATTCTTTTCAATAAGTTTATGCATATATTCTACATTTTCCTTATATTTCTGTTTATTCTTTTCAATAAGTTTATGCTTATATTCTACATTTTCCTTATATTTCTGTTTATTTTTTTCAATGAATTTCTTCCTAAGCAACACATTTGTCTCATATTTCATTTTACCAATTTCCTTGACTTCCTCCTTATACATATCATTTTCCAGGTATTTTCTTTTGCTTTTTAAGTTCTTTTTACTTTTCAAATACTTAGAAGAATTAACATTACTTGACGTAAATGTAAATGAAGTCTGCTCTTGCGTAGACACAGTTCTATGCTTCTGTTCTACGACATTATCTTCAATATCGATAACCCCTTCAGCTACACAATCTGAAGCAACAACTGGACTTGAACTCTCAGTACAAACACTACGCTCTCTACTTTGCCGTCTAAAATTGTATCCTCCGGAACAAGACGCACTCACTTTGCAGTACTGATAACAACTCTGCATCTGAGGCTGCATAACACAAACAACATTCTCATAATGGTTACCGTTACAATTCTCTAAATACACTGCCTGATTGGACAACTGCCTATTCTTGCAACTGTATTCAAGCCAGCGATCACCACAATACGTGAAAATATTCACTCCTAAACAATCTGCTGCTGCTTGAATCTCTACCTCAGTGGCCCAAATACCAACATATTGCATTCACGATCTACTCAGATAATCTGCCATTGACGAATACTCACGATGCAAAGTATATGCAAGAGGAATGGGCCGTAACTGCTTAAACACTAATCTAATTTTCTATGATTCTTCTGTGTGCCACACACTGTTTGACTAACTGCTCTAAAGAAACAATTACCATCACCAACTATTTGCTCGTTCCTACAAGGAGCCCCCAATGCACCAACCTCTGTTGACACCAGATCAAGTTTCTCTGACTCTACATTCAACTGTTTGCACAAAGCTTGTGCAACATCACTACGCAGTGGATTAAACTCAAATCTTTTACTTGTCACATCACTGACAAATAAAACATCTGAATTAACTGCATTAACGTCCCTGCTTTTCAACTTTTTGGATGCACAATCACCCACTGAAATCTTGTGTTTCACACCTGTCACCTGCTGTCAAGTGTTACCTGTTCAGCCAATACTTTAAGTGCTGGCTGAAGAGGTAAGCTAGAACCAAACTCAACCTCTCTACTTTCTGCATTTGCACTTTGACTTTTGTGAGTGACACAAACACCAGCAATCTCAAACAGCTTTGGAATGTTCAGTGCGTTGGCAAATTTGCAAATGTGATCAAACACACGTTCAAGGCAACTAAAATACACAACAACACTAAACCCGCTTTCATCTACCATGCTATCTGCACTGCATGCATGGGAGTCAACAACTGCATACTGCCCATCTCGACCAATGATAGCACATGTGCTGCCACTCACAGTCAGAAAGCATGTGTCATATTTTCTACACATCTTTCCCAAACCATTCCTGAGAGTGGTGTACACACCTGCATCAACAAGCTGTCCCTCAACCACATCAACGTCACCAGAAACATAGTCACCATACTCAAACTCAAATTCTTGTTCATCAATGATGAACGTTTTGGGCAAATCTGGAACACAGAGCTGTTCAGACCTCCCACTGATGGACTTACTTTCCCGAAATGATGTGTAGAGCTTGTCCCCCAACTCTACAACCTTATCCAGATTGCCAGACTGCCACGAAAACACACTATCAATGCTGTGTTTGGCCAAAGCAACCAAACTTACAGCCATACACTGAAGCCCTCTGTATAGGAACCGAGCATCCCCTTGGTGAAAAGTTCCCCTGATGGAACAGACATCGGAGGAATAGCCACCTGCCACTGTCTGCCAAACACAGTCTGCTCTTCAATGGGCTCGCACAACCATTTAGTGTCACTGTTCTGCCTAGCTTCAACTATGTCCCTGGCCAGTTTGCCACCTTCTACGCCTATGCTGTCAATATCTGTCCCTTTCCATGTGCACACTGGAGAAATGACGTGTCTCATAACTGCTGCAACACCACATGCTATGGATGTAAGTGTGTCAGAACTGCCCGGTGCAGGTAAGCGTCACACTTACCTGTGTTGGATCTTGGTGTCGGCCGGACACCAAGATAGACTACAGGCTGAAGGCCCCCCCCGGTGTGGTGGTGGTGGCAGCAGCGATGGCAGTGGTGGCGACCTAGATGAAAAAAAAAAAATTAAATGATCTGAATAATTAAACTATGCTACTATTACTATAAAAAGGGAATACACGTACACACAGTTTGCACAAAACTATACTAACCTCCCCCCTGGCCTCCACTTTCAGATGAGCAGTTGCAGGCAGTGGCACAGGTTTCACCACGGGCAAAGCTCTCGTCGGGACCTAGAAAACATTTTGTTTTTTTCAATTATTGCTGTAATACTGCAGACATACATTTTTTTTTTCTTTCTTTCTTTCTTTCTTTCTTTCTTTCTTTCTTTCTCTTTTTATCCAAATAAGTCAAATATTGAATACAATCAATACAAACCTTCTGGCATGCATAAGTCCGACAATGTTCCACTTTTGGACGCTAATGGAAGAAAAAAAAAAAAAAAACCCTGAAACTATATTTGGGCAAAAGCATTTGTGGACAATATTGTGCAGTTTTGCATCTTGTTGTGAGTGTATCAGGAAAAAGATTGAAGATTTAGAGATACTAAAAACTCTTCAACCAACCAAAACATACAACTTGAATGCAGTTTACCTTTGAGCTTCGTGGAACAGCAGTAGAATCAGGGCTAGGAAGATAGGATGGAACAGCAGCATCCATTGCAGCCAACACTGAACTGCTGAATCAAACAGGGTTGGGCTCAATGGAACACTCCAGGAGTGGAGTTGCGTCAACCTGTCAAACACATATACACAACAGCTATTGTGCCAAAATGCCATCATCAAAACAGTCGTATCCAAAACAGTCTATGTTCAATCAATCATAACATACCTGCTGCTGAACCACCCTCTCTGCACCAGAAGACTGCTCAAGTTCCTCAGGTGCTGTCCTCTGTAATGACAAAATAAGATACTTTGTATTAAACAACCCGTCAAGCATTACAGATGTCAGCTACTCAAAAAAAAAAAAACATCAACCACACAATGACAGTATGTAAACAATTACCTTCCTGCCCTTGCCAACGACAGTCCACTCAAAGGGGTTGGATGGACGAGGTACGGTGACCTGTCCCCTGACAACCACCTTTGGGACAACCTGCCTACGAGGCGGCAACATTCTGAGAGCAGGTTGTGGCTTTGATGTCAGAGGATGCAGGTATTGGTATGCAGCACTCCACAGCTGCCCGGCGAAAATGGGCATGCCGTCACTATTGCTGAGGTGAACCTGCAAAAATAATCAAAATAAAACAGATTAAACAATATGTATCTGATATAAACTTGTCATTCAACTACAGACAAAGTGTGGATCAAATTATATATTCTACATACACCATCTCTGCTCCAGAGCTCACGGCGGTTCATGGGGAAATGATCAGCAAAAGGGAAGAACCTGACACCTAAAAAAGACAAATATCACCAACTATAGTAACATCTCTATGCATTAAATTAAAGTTTTAGATAACAACCGTGAAGATTATGGAAATTATAACTTTCATCCAAACAGTCTGCCTAATAACACATCATCCATTATACTGTAACTGCAGCTAAACTCTACTCTTTTTAAAACTTACCCATATGTGCTGCCACACGGCGGTACTCTTCACGCAACAATTGCTGCTGATCAACGTCTACAGTCAAACGGGGTGCAAAAGTCTGTGACACACACCTGTAGAGTAAATGGTTGTTAATAACAAAATAAAAATGTTCTGATAATGCCATAGCTAATAAATATACATTATTCTGAAAACACTTCATACAAATTAATTAACTATGATAGAATATCAATAAATAAAACAGAAAATAAACCTACGTTAGCCCATCGCGAGCAGGCACTGAGAAGGATCTTAGCAAAGTCTGCCCCTGCCTCGTCGATGGTCCTGCTGGATGTCAGGTTGTTGCTTGGTGCAATGACCAGGACTGCGTGAGGAGTCCAAGGAACAGCAGCATGTAGCAACTCCGTCCTCAGCTCCATCGCACAGGCCCCGGGCGTGCACATGAGGCCAAAGGAGAGTGAGCCCTTTGGCATTGATTGCTGACCAGTGCCGGACTCTATTGATAAACAGAAAAAACAACAACAAGATACACATACTTAATGAGGACTTTCAAATCATCATCACAAATCTTGTAAACAACACACCTTGCCACTAGGAAAATATGTATAGTATACACAGTTAATGAACAGATTTACATAAGTGAGACAGAGGCATTGACAGGCTGCTGCCATACGCCGTTTGGCTGCCTCCGAACGGTGATAAGACTTGCCCCGTGGCATCTAAGACAATTGATTAATCTTGACATTACAACTCATTTTTAGCCTACAATAATTAGACAAATACATCTTAAACACACGTTTAACAAGCAACCAGTGACGGAAGAAGAAGAATTACAATTGTTACTTAAGTCAAAGTATTCATACTACACTGAAAAATACTACACTATAATGGTGACAATTTACTTTAAAAACACAACTTATTCCTATGTAGCCATGTTACAATAACAGTCTCCCCAATAAATAGCCATATTAATGAACACAAATATTACTGAGGAAAGCTTTACAGCTGCTGAATTGTGGTTCTACAGTTTCATTATATTGCTAAATTAAGACCCTAGTACAGGGTGAACTCAACAACTTGTTTCTTTTTCCTTTATAGCAGTGGTTGTCAACTAGTCTGGCTTCGGGACACGCCATCACCCATTAATGACAAGCCGTGACCCAAATTAAGGAAAATGTGCAACTTCTCAAGCACTTCAGTAACTGTAATATTAAAACTATTCAGTCACTTATTCAAGCAATAATAAAATGATAAAAAATATATAAAGAAGTGCAACTATGACAACAAATGATGCACTATGGAAACAATTCAATTTCTTCAGTAGTAGTTTTTCTCCACAAACTCAAAATCAATTAAACAAAAACTCAGTTTCAAAAAGATTCAAGTATACAAAATGAATTGTCCTGATTTCCTGATAACAGCAATTCAGCTGAATTTACCACTGAGCAGACAGGAAGTCTGCTCAGTGGTCCCTCTCTTCCTGTCCCTCTCTGAGCAGTGGAAGCTCAAATATGGACAGGAAGAGACTCAATAAGCTGGTGAAAAGGCCTGGCTCAATCTTGTACTGTCCTCTGGACTCTATTGAGGAGGTGGGTGAGAGGAGGATGTTAGCCAAGCTGACATCAATTATGGGCAACCCCTCTCACCTCTAAATGCAACTGTGGGAGCAACAGACTGCTAAACCCACAGTGTAAGAAGGAACACTACCACAGGTAATTAATTCCAACAACTATCAGACTGTTCAACACATATAACCCTAAACGTAACACCATAAGCACCTACTTATCTGCACTACTTAAACTTCTACCTCCGCTATCTTGTGCAATTATTCTGTGCAATAATACTATTCTCTTTTTTGTACATCTTCATATTCATACACTGAGTCTGTTTATTTTAAAATACTGTATTTAAACACTATTTACTTATGCATCTAATCTCAACAAAGCAATACTCACACTTTATTTAAATGTATATATCTGTTTGTGTATCTACCTGCTACTGTGACAAGTGAATTTGCCTGATGTGAGATAAAAAAAGGCATATACATTATTACAATTCAATTACACTCACGAAAAAAGACACAGGTTGAATGTAACAAAGTGACCAACTTAGAATTTACCCTCCTCCAACACCCCTGCCACTCCTACAACAAATAACATGAACAACACAGGCAAGTACATCATTACAATTCAATTACACTCACATATAAAGGCACAGCTTAAATGTCTCTTCCTGTGACTCTCTGAGCTTCCACAGTTCAGAGAGGGACAGGAAGAGACTCAATAAGCTGGTCAAAAGGCCTTGCTCAGTCTGGGAATGTCCTCTGGATGGTGTAAAAAGGAACGCTACCACAGGTGATTTATTCCAACGGCTGTCAGATTGTTCAACACCAATAACCCTTAATGTAGCATCATAAGCACCTATATATTTTGCACTACTTACACTTCTATCTCTGACATCTTGTGCAATTATTCTGTGCAATAATAATATTTTATTTTTGGTACATATTCATATTCATACACTGAGTCTGTTTATTTTCAAACTCTGTGTTTATTTATGCATCCAGCTTCAACAAGGCAATATTCTGACAATTTATTTAAATGCATATAATGCATATTTTTGCCTGCTGTATATAATGCACATAACTTATTGTGCTTTCTATATGTGACCTTTTCTCTCTTATTCAAATCTTTTTAGTATCTTAAGTCCTTTACTAATTGTATATCTGTGTGTCTGTCTACCTGCTACTGTGACAAGTGAATTTTCCCAATGTGGGATGAATAAAAGTCTGAAGTCTAAACTAACACATTTAGAACTTACCTTCCTCCAACACCTCCACCATTCCTACAACAAATAGCATAAACAACAGGCAAATACATTATTACAATTCAATTACAAAAAGGCACAGCTCCAACACCTGGAGCATTTCTTCATCCGTAACTTCTGCAAATGGTCACAATCATAGTGTAAGAAGAAATGTTTGACTTTTCCCCACACTTTGCATATACTGCTGACTCAAACAGTAGCCTCATTCACACTGCTGTTTGCATGCCAAGATCCTGCACCAATTCTTCGCACCATCCTTCGTGTGAAAGTTTCAGATGCAGAGGGGGTGAAATTTCGCTCCTGCTCTCATCCGCCTCTGCAGGTAGTATCAGGGCCGCATTATTAGTGAACCGAACCACTGTGAATGGATAAGTCAGAGGCGCGGAGTGGGGGCATGTCGGTCTGACTAGTCTGATAACGGCACTCAACTAAATAAAGAGAAATGTCCCACAAAGCAATGTTAGAGGACCAAACAAAAGTAACGCAGTAACTGGAACTGTCTTTGGCAACTTATATGAGGAAAAAAATACCACAGCTGTACATGGAGAAGCGTCCATCCTCATGCCTGTCCTCCCAATGCTTCATCACATTTCTGCCTGTCATCAGCACAAAACTTTAAGTCACCGAGAGTTTATGATGAAAATAAATCACCACAGCCGTCAGCCGTCCCGACAGAGACTTCAGGGAAGTTTCCCCCAGAAAACAGCCTCCATCCCCGTGAGTGAGGGAATCCGACAATGTCCAGTTTACTAATGGTAATTATGTATTATGTAATTTAGCTTGAAAAAAGTAACTTCATCACTTTCCACAGTGTTTGGTGGGTCAGGATCTCAATCACAACACATTATAACAGCATCCATATGATTGTAAACTGTCCTCAGGTTTAGAATGACAGGGGGACACCTGCGAAACACCAACATCAACAAGATGTGTACCATCACGTCTCTTTAGGAGCTGAAGCGCTGTCTTTCTGTGTGAATTGGCAAACCACCACTCCAGAGATAATGAATAGTGTAAAAAGGGCTACTAACTGAACTTACCAGATGCAGGAGGCTTCAAGTTGTGTTGGAGTTGAGCCAACTCACTTCTTAACTGCTGGATGGTTGCCTTATCAGAAAGGTGTTTCTTCCTCTGCCACTCCACCTTTGCTGCTGCAGCATTCAGCTTCTTTTCAAAGCTGCCAGTGACCCTCAAGAATTTTTCCCCGATTTTGAGGGAATTGTTATACAATTTGTGTCGTGGCACCGCCTCATCCAAGCAAGAGTACTGCAGCATACACAACATACAAACATTTCCCAAACATAAATAAACGTTACAGATAATAACTATATATAACTATGTATTTATGTATGGTGGATATTTATAATAGTAGCCTACTATAACTTTTATCATGAAGTGTTATTGAAAACAATATCATATCACATTTAGATATCAGAATATGGTTGTTGTAAACACAGCTTCAATATTTAAGTCCTTTATCATCACAGAAAGAGCACTAAATTCACTGGTAGCTAAGTTACAATATTTTGCATAAGTCTACTTTATAAAGTTCACTGCACTGAGTTGTGTTACCTCACGGGGCTCATCTGTCACATCCAGAATTGTGGACATGCAGAGGTATAGCAGCAATGGGAAAACCTGCTATATGAGGCATCAGGTCTACATCTAAACAGACACTGCGTACGCGCTTGCCAGAACAAAGCTTCACAGTTCATGGTTGGAGCGGTAAATGTCGGTAATAACATTGTTGGCTATTTATATGAATCGCATGGTTAAATACTTACAGACATGACCTGCCACTCCTGGCGGAGCGCCATCACCTCAAGGTCATTGACGACGCTAAACTTCACCGGAGAGTCCGGGTAAGACATATTTATCTTTACAATAAAGAAATGCGCAACCCATTCAGATTTCAGTCAGTCACAACACTAACAACACACATTTTGACATGACTTGTAACATGCACTTTTTCATTCATGTATCCATCCAACGCTAGCATTAGCACGTTATAGCTAACGCTAGCTAACCAGCAATACTTTACGACATCCATACAATTTCAAAACAATGTCTGACTACTTAATCAACTACCATGACATGTATCGGTGCTACCAATGGCATTTCTTGTTGATTACGTTTAATATGATTATATTGGGTGTTTTATTACAGATGAATGACACATGACCAACGTACCGCTTCTGAAGAACTTACGATAATGGGTGTTTTCGGTGATGTTCGATGAAAGAAAAGGAATCAAACTAACAAGGTGACGTCACTGCTACAGGCACTGTTCAGTCTCTGCGTGAAGCGTACGGAGCTAACACACGCCATATCCGATTTGTCTCATTTCAAAACAAAAGCACATATTTCTAAATTAATTTTTTTTTTTAAATGATGCAATGACACAACTTTATAAAGGCGAGTTCTATAAAGTGCTTTAAGTTAGCTACTAATAATGTAACGCTGTTGCTGTGATGATAAATGACAGTTAGATATTGAAGCTGTGTTAACAACATCCACATTCTGACATGTAAATGTGACATTTGTTTGTATAAAAAAACAGCAATTGACATGTACGTAACCTTTTTATAAATACACTGATGTTTTTATATTCCAGTGAATTCCCTGCATATATTTCACTTGACTATGAGCAGCTGTAACACAAGCAATTTACACTCACAGATGAATAAAGTATTCTTCATTCTGCTTTCATCATGCAGCAGGTGACATCTCACATACCATCAGTTAATCAGTTCTTCTCTGACCTGGCTGGATTCTCTGGATTTTTTTCAAGATCTCCAGAGAGAACCAGTGTGCGTGACAGAGTGATGGCTTACAGACCCCCAAGAGCAAACCGAGTAAGATGGAACTTCCATATCTATGCGGTGAACACTGTTTTAGCACAAAGGTGACATCACCCAGTGTTTTGAAATCATCAGGGCAGTTTGAGTCGACCACTGAGTGAGAAGCTGGAGAGTTTGTGAGCCTACTGGAGGATGATACTTTCAGCTTCTTCCTGAAACTATTTCTTTGTATCATGCCTCGTGTGCATATTCTCTTCAGCCAGCTCCAGAGGCAGACCATTGACTCAGTCTTTGTCCGGAGAATCATGCAGCAGTTAACGCAGTTTTTCTGACTTAAGCGTACATTATTTCATATCAGCAATAGCAGGCCACCGAATTATGGAGAAACAACTTCCTCAGCGGAAGGTGCCGCTTGAACAAGCCCTGAAGGCAGCATGCCCCGACGGCAGCATGCCTCAAGGTGCGTGGACTGCGAGGGCCCGTTCAACGATGCTTGCAGCTTTAATTAGGGCCCGAGCAGGGAACCTTTTATAATCTATTGTTGTCCTGAATTTCCACCACTAGGTGGCACTCTTATTAAGGAAAGTGCGTTTTGGCTAATAACTCCCATATACTTTGTCGCACATTCAAAAACCTTACATCCACCCCTTCAGTGAATTGTGCTGAGTCTTGTGGTATAGGCCACGCCCATTTCCGCCTACCTTTTTTTTTTTGCTACGTCGTAAAATGTTGAAAACAATAGTTTATATCTCCACATCGGTTGGGTGGATTGACACCAAACTGGTATAATCATTGCCACTGCCCTCTTGATGATATCTGACAAAGTACCTATCAATCGGCCACTAGGTGGCGCTCTGGTGCCAGTTTAATTTTATATTTGGCCCTGTGCCCACACCTTAACACTTATGGAAATGAAATTCATAGAGGTTTTATAGACTAGCCCCTGCAACTTACATACCAAAAATGACCAGCAGGTGGCGCTATTTTCCACGTGAAAGAGTTTTTGGCCCATAACTCACACATATTGTGTCACACATTGTTAAACCTTATATCTACATGTTCCCTCAATTCAGCTAAATTATTTGGTGTAGGCCATGCCCACTTTCAAGCTAACCTTCCATTCGCAAAATCGCAACAAATGAAAAAGCTACTTTTTCGAACTCCTCTTAGGCAATTTGACCAATTTGCACGGAACTTTGTGTGAAGCATCTGTAGACGCTCCTGACCAAAAGTTGTTAAAAGAATTTTGAGAATCCATGAAACGGCTGAAATTTAAAACAACAAATTCCTGCATATTGTGTTGAAAGCAGACAATCTTGTACATCTTAACCATTTAAGCGCCAAAGTCGCAAATTTGCGACACAGCACTGTACTCAACAAAACAGCTCTTTTCTCCTAACGGGGGGTTACATGTTGTTCATACTCCTCACCACTAGCTAGCAGACATCTCTTACTCAGACCTTAGCTCATAAATACGTCATGCTTCAATGCAAAATGTTCGAGGAAGTCCCATGCATACTGTTGGGTGAGAGACCGGAGACAGCGCGCAACGGAGCTATTCTGCTGAAGCAGCAATGGTGGATTTAGAAGTTATTGAGATGAAATAAACGACAATGGCAAGCAACACGTAGTTGACACGTAGGGAAATGATTGAGCTCCCATTTGCTGATTCTGATTCTGAAATGGAAAATCTAACTTTGGGAGATGACGGTCGGGCAATTAGTGAGCTTGCTAGTCGCGGTGCATCTTTGCATAGCAATGGCGCTGCCGCGCAGAGCGAGGAACACGCATAAGCACAAACATACGACCCTTTGCCCAACATAGGTGGGAATGGAAATGATACACAAACTCGTATCAGTAGGGGAGTGAATGGATGTGGTAAAAGTAGCGGTGGTGGTAAGAACAGCGCTGGGACCAGCGTTAGTGTTCACTCTTTCTACCGCGACGGTCACGTAGCATCCATCCGCGGCAGTGGTGCAGCTATGCGACGCAGCAGTGTTCACGAAGCACCGAGCACGCACAAGTCCAACTCTTCTCACAACACTAGAGGGGATAGCAGGGGGAGATGTGGGCAAAGTGTCCGTAGAAGGGCTGATGGGTTTCGTAGGGGAAACAGGGGAAGGCAGAACAGGGCTGGACATGATGATGATGATGATGATGATGATGGTAATGGTGGATGGGCTTACTTTAGAGATGAGGAAGTATATCAGGAATGGATAAAGCTCTCTGATGAGCAAATTGGATATCGTGGTGACAGAGCTATAGTTTTTATTCTCTCTGTGCCTTGCCATGACAGGCTCCACATTCTACAAAAACTGCAAACTTTTATCTGGATAGATGGGCACAGATAAGGCCTCTGCAGCTAAAAGATGCCTACTGTTATATAATAATAATAATAATACTAATAATAACAATAATAATAACAATAATAATAATAATAATGATAATGAAGAGAAGAGAAAACAAGAAAAGGGAATGAAAAAAAGACAAGAAAAAGAAAAAGTGTCCTGGGGGGTTGTGGTGGGTAAAAAAAGAAAATGCATACTGTTTACATGAGTTTTGTGGTGTAGTAATAGTTCTAGTTTACAACTGCTGGCTTAGAATTTACTTTTTCCCTGTTCACTTGATGTGTGGACAACATAACAAATGGATGGAGGGGATGAATCTGATGAAATAAGTTCAACTCTCTTTCAAAATATCAGGTATTTCATGGAAATGACATAATCCAATATGGCCGCCACATATGACGCCATAATATGCAAATTAGATGGGGAAATTTACTCCCAAGATAAACTTTAGGTCATTCGCAATATTTGTCTCATTTACACTTCTGTCTCTATCTCAAACCATTTTCAAGCCAGAGCCTTCTGAAATTTAGATGTCAAAATCTAGTATTTTTTAAAATAAACCCCGGCGCCTAAAGGGTTAACAAAATACTGTCTAATTATCACGTAAATGTTCTTAATTATGTTCCATGGACTGATGAGGCTTTGGTGCAAATTGGCCAATAGGTGGCGATCTGGTCGCAGTCTGATTAGTTTGAATGGAAAGTAAATGGGAAAATCTTAAAATCCTCTTTATAACTCATCAACTTTCAACCTCTTCTTGTGCTTCATGCTTTGAGCTACAGATACAATTCCACCTTTTAAAGAGTTAGAACACCTTGAACTGTTGGGCATGTATTCAGTTTTTAAACATCTTTTACAGTTTTCAAATTATCACAGTTTTAGTGTTAAGGATTTTTAGGCCATCTTCTGATTTTATAATGGGTGTGTATTGCGTGAGCTAGAGGGTGTGACATCATCATTATCACTAGAGTGTAGAGCAGCTGGGAAAACTGGAGAAAAAATTCTCTTTAGCTTGATTTGGATGCCACATCTTTTACTTCACATACTTCACACCATATACATAGAAATGTAGGACATCTTGTTGGCTTTCAGCTGATAGTCCTATTTCAGATGAAGGACTTAAACTTTTGGCTGTAGTCCTCTAAGTCCTAGAGCGACAGGCACTCCAGCAGCTTCCCCATAAGGCGCAATGTTAATTTTGAGCCTAGGTTTCTGGAGGAGAGCAGACAGTACTTGTTTTGTCTCTGGCTCTGCTGCCCTCATTTTTCAATCTCCAGAAATAAAACATGACATCTCAGATTTCAGCAATGTCTCCTGTTACTCAATATATAAATGTTTTGGTGATAACCATTATATTTCTTTTGAAACTGTTCACCTTTTAAGCTCTTTCAGCCCTCTTACTTTTTAGCTTTCATCATTCAGCACACCCCATTAGTTAATCAGTTTCTCTCTGATCTCGCTGGATTCTCTGGATTTTTTTCAAATCTCCCAATAGAACATCTGATCTTGCTGGATTCTCTGGATTTTTTTCAAGATCTCCCACACAGACTCCCGAGAACAAGCACAGTAGGATGGAACTTCCACATCTGTGCCGTGAACACTGTGTTTGAGCACGAATGTGTGTCATCCAGTGTTTTCAAACCATCACGGGAGTTTGAGCCTACCACTCTGCGGGAAGCTTGAGGATTTGTGCGGCTACTGGACAATCATACTTTCAGCTTCTTCCTGAAACTATTTCATTGCATTGTGCCTCATGTGGACATTTTCGTCAGCCAGCTCGAGAAGCGGACCATCAACTCAGTCTTTGTCCGGGTAATCATGCAGCAGTACACACATTTTTTCTGACTTCAGCATACATTGCTTAATACCAGCGGGAGCAGGCCAGCAAATTGTAAAGAAACAGCGTCTTCATCGCAAGGCGTTGCATGCAGAAGCCCTGACGGCAGCATGCCCCGAGGTGTGTGGACTGTGAGGGCCCGTCCAACGCTGCTCGCAGCTTTAATTATTATTATTTTTCTTTTTCCCAAATGATCACAATTTTCACTGCCTAACTTGGAATATAAGTCACACATGGCAAAAATTGTATAATCTATTGTCGTCCTGAATTTCCACCAGTAGGTGGTGCTGTTTTAAGGAAAGTGTGTTTTGGTGAATAAGTCTCATATCCTTTGTCGCACATTCAAAAACCTTATATCCATGTGTTCATTGATTTCTTTTTTTTTTTTCCGCTACGTCGCAAAATGTCAAAAACCTACCTAAAAACTCCTCCCAGGCGATTTCACCGAGTTGCATGAAAATGGGCACACAGCATTTGTGGACCCTCCTGACAAAAAGTTATCAAAAAACTTGTAAAAGAAAATTCATTTTTTAAATTATTAAATAATAACATCCTGCAGATTTGGTTCCAAAGAGGAAGTGTTGCATATCTCGACAATGGTGTGTTTGGCTGACATGAAACTCAGGATACTACTTTGACATGAGCCCCTGAGGGTCTCTGCAAAATTTTAGGCAATGACCACAAGGTGGCGCCATTTAAACTTGAATATTTTATATCTCCACATCAGTGGGGTGGATTGACACAAAACTTGGTATAATCATTGCCTCTGCCCTGTTGAGGATATTTGTCAAAAGACTTACCAATCCGCCACTAGATGGCGCTCTGATGCCAGTTTAATTTTATATTTGGCCTTGTGCCCACACCATAACACTTATAGAAATGAAATTCATAGGGGTGGTAAAGAATGGCCCCTGTAATTCAAACACCAAAAATGACCACCAGGTGGCGCTATTTTCAATGCAAAAGGGTTTTTGGCCCATTAGTCCCACACGCAATATGAGAGATTTACACCAAACTTTGCGTGACACATCTGTGGACCCTCCTGACAAAAAGTTATTAAAAAATTTAGAAGGTCCATTAAACGGCTAAAATATAAAACAACACATTCCTGCATATTGTGTTAAAAGCAGACAATCTTGCGTATCTTTACAAAATACTGTCCGATTATCATAATTGTGTGGTATGGCCTACTGATGGTCTGTCTAAAATTTGGTGCAAATCTGCCAATAGGTGGCACTCTGGTCGCAGTCTAATTATTGTGAATGGAAAGTAAATGGGGAAATCTTCAAATCCTCTTCAAAACTCACCCACTTTCAACCTCTCATCATCCCTCATGCTTTGAGCTACATACACCATTCCAACTTTTAAAGAGTCAGAAGACTTTGAACTGTTGAGCATGTATTCAGTGTTTAAAAATCCTTTACGGTTTTGAAATCATCACAGTTTTAGTTTTAAGGATTTTTAGTTCGTCTTCTGATTTTCGGTGTGTATTGAGTGAGTCTGTGCATGAGCTAGAGGGCAGGACTTAACCTCTAGAGTGTAGAGCATAGACATAGACACTATATACATAGAAATGTAGGACATCTTGTTAGCTTTCAGCTGATGGTCTTATTTCAGATGTAGGACTTACACTTTTGGCTGTAGAAGTCCTAGAGCGACAAGAACTCCAGCAGCTCCCCCATAAGCCACAATGTTAATTGTGATCCTAAATTTCTGGAGGAGAGCAGCCGGTACCTGTTTTGTCTGTCACTCTGCCACCCTCATTTTTAACTCTACCAGAGTAAAAGAAAGCATCACAGAGTTCAGCAATGTCTCCTGTGACTCAATATGTAAATATTTTGCCAATAATCATTACATTGCTTTCAAAAATTGCAAGAGTTTGGGAGGAATTTTTCCCAATCTTTCTTATGGGGACATTTCCACTTTGGCTCTGCTACTGCTCCAGTATATGACATGCCAGTGAAATTGTTCACCTTTTTAAGCTCTTTCAGTGCTCTTACTTCTCAGCTTTTCTGCCTTTTCAGCTTTTTAAATATTCATCTTTCTTCCTCTTCAGCTTTTATCATGCAGCAGGTGACATCTCACATCCCATTAGTAAATCTGTTCTTCTCTGTCCTGGTTAGATTCTCTGGATTTTTTTTTTCAACATCTCCCAAGAGAACCAGTTTGCTTGAAAGAGTGGTGGTACACAGACTCCCAAGACCAAGCACAGTAAGATCAGACTTCTATATCCATGCCGTGAACACTGTGCAGGAAGCTGTAGGGTTTGTGAGGCTACTGGATGATACTTTAAGCTTCCTCCTCAAACTATCTCATTGTATCATGCCTCCTGTGGACATTTTCTTCAGCCAGCTCCAGAAGCGGACCATCAACTCAGTCTTTGTCCGGGAATCATGCAGCAGTTCACACAGTTTTTCTGATTTCAGTGTACATTATTTCATACCGGCAGTGGCAGGCCATCCATCCATCCATCCATCCATCTTCTTCCGCTTATCCAGTACCGGGTCACGGGAGCAGCTGTCTGAGCAGGGACACCCAGACTTCCCTCACCCCGGACACTTCCTCCAGCTCTTCTGGGAGGATCCCAAGGCGTTCCGAGGCCAGCTGGGTGACATAGTCGCTCCAGCGTGTCCTGGGTCTTCCCCGGGGTCTCCTCCCAGTGGGACATGCCAGGAACACCTCCCGAGGAAGGCGTCCCAAGGGCATCCGAAACAGATGCCCGAGCCACCTCAACTGGCTCCTCTCTAAGTGGAGGAGCAGCGGCTCTACTACGAGCTCCTCCTGGGTGACAGAGCTCCTCACCCTATCTCTAAGGGAGCGCCCTGCCACCCTGCGGAGGAAACTCATTTCAGCCGCTTGTGCTTGTATCCGGGATCTTATTCTTTCGGTCATGACCCAAAGTTCATGACGATAGATGAGGGTAGGAATGTAGATTGACCGGTAAATCGAGAGCTTCGCCTTTCGACTCAGCTCTCTCTTCACCACGACAGACCGGTTTAACGACCGCATTACTGCGGCCGCCGCACCGATCCGCCTGGCAATCTCACGCTCCATCCTTCCCTCACTCGTGAACAAGACCCCAAGATACTTAAACTCCTCCACCTGAGGCAGTAGCTCTCCCCCAACCCGGAGGGGACAAGCCACCTTTTTCCGGTCGAGAACCAGGGCCTCGGATTTGGAGAGTGTGATTCTCATCCCAGCCGCTTCACACTCGGCTGCAAACCACCCCAGGACATGCTGGAGGTCCCGGCCCAAAGGAGCCAACAAGACCACATCATCCGCGAAAAGCAGAGATGAAATCCTGTGGCTCACGAACCAGATCCCCTCCGGCCCGTGGCTGCGCCTAGAAATTCTGTCCATGAAAATAATGAACAGAACCGGTGACAAAGGGCAGCCCTGCCGGAGTCCAACATGCACCGGGAACAGGTCTGACTTACTGCTGGCAATGCAAACCAAGCTCCCGCTCCGCTCGTACAGGGGACCGTATGGCCCTTAACAGAGGGCCTCCAACCTCGTACTCTCAGAGCACCTCTTACAGAATGCCACGAGGGACACGGTCGAATGCCTTCTCCAAGTCCACAAAACACATGTGGACTGGTTGGGCAATCTGCCATGAACCCTCGAGCACCCTGCGGAGGGTATGGAGCTGGTCCAGTGTTCCGCGGCCCGGACGAAAACCGCATTGTTCCTCCTGGATCCGAGGTTCGACTATCGGCCGAATTCTCCTCTCCAGTACCCTGGAATAGACTTTCCCAGGGAGGCTGAGGAGTGTGATCCCCCGATAGTTGGAGCACACCCTCCGGTCCCCCTTTTTAAATAGGGGGACCACCACCCCGGTCTGCCAGTCCAGAGGCACTGTCCCCGACTGCCATGCAATGTTGC